>PISX010003557.1:72861-135679 GCA_004024625.1 Mellivora capensis
GGGGGGGGGGGGGTCCAAGTGGGAAATACCAGCTTGGGCGTCTTCAGAAGTGATGATGCACATAAGAAGAAGGGACCCTCCAAGAAGTTCAGGACACTTGGACAGGTAAGACACACAGAAGCTTCTACCAGAACTGGAGGGCATGTGACAAGAGCAGGAAAGGGGCAAGACAATAATACAGAAAGAACAGGACAAGGGCCATGCCTGTCATCACTCTGTGCTGAGCTTCTCTACCCTGGTGCTTGGAAAACAGTCATTTTCCATGGATTCTCCTATTTTCTAAAATATATTTGTAGCCCCAAATCAGTACTCAGAAGTGCCTTTATAGTCATTCAGGGATGTATGTGTGCTCTAAGCAGTGAAAAATTTGAATCTCCTATGCACACATTCCCAGGTGAAGCTGAACTAGATAACATTTTCTTGTTTTGACTCTCATACCGTGTCCTTTTCTGAAGCTATTCAGTCCACATTTTCCCCATTTTGAGATTTTTGTTGATGATCTCACTGTTTAAAATGGCCCCAAGCACAGTGCTGATGTGCTGCCTTGTGTCCCTAAGTTCAAGAAGACTCGGATGTACCTTACGGAGAAAATACGCAGTTAGAGAAACTTCCTTCTGGCATGTGTTACTATGTTGACTACGAGGTCAATGTTAATGAATCAACAATATATATTAAATCAAATCTCTTTAAATAGAAATACACATAAAACAAAGTTACATATTGGATTGACAAAAATGTGACCAGAAGCTCTCAGGAACCCAACCCTGTTTTTCTCCTGGAGCCATGATTCAGTATTCTCTAATTCCATGTTTGCAAATAATGAGAATGACTGGTAGGTGCATTGAATGGTTACAACAAAGGAATGGATGGATATCCTGAGGCTTGTTCTAGGGAAGTGAGGCAAGAACCACCCTTAATATGGCCAATATGGGAGTGAACAGGAAGGAACTAACTATGCATTAATTCTTTAGTGGCTATGTTAGTGCTCTAAGAGACTCCTACCCACCCAGGGTCTATAATGCCTGTTACTAGATTCAAAGCACAAGATGGGGGCTAGATCACAGAAATAAGGTAGAAACCTAGCTAGGAAATCTGGAACACAAAGCCTGAGGTTTACTCCATGTCCCCAGAACTATTCTGCAGCATTTCTAAAACTACTCCACAGTGAAGACAGATGTGATCCTAGACAGAACTAGCAGCCCATAACAACAAGGATCACATGAAAACTTCTCAAAAGAAGTAGGTGTTAAGTAGGGCCTTGATAATCCACTGGAGAAGGACAGAGAGCTCACTACCCCAGGCCAAAGGAATCATGGAAACTAGGGTTTCTTAACCCTGTGGCCAAAACCCACAAGAAGGACTACATTTTATACCCAGACACTGAAACAATACTTAATCTAACTACACACAATCAACTTGTTAAAAATTCTATTCTGTTCCATTCAGTTCCATAACATTTCATCGCATTCTATTCTATCCTATCTCATTTTATTCCAGTTCTTTAAAAATGCTGGTCATAATCAACTCAACTGCTTTTACCACTCATTAATGGGTGGCAAGCTGCAGTCTGTTAGTAAGA
This sequence comes from Mellivora capensis, assembly GCA_004024625.1. Taxonomy (NCBI): domain Eukaryota; kingdom Metazoa; phylum Chordata; class Mammalia; order Carnivora; family Mustelidae; genus Mellivora; species Mellivora capensis. The sequence continues at coordinate 74,441 of PISX010003557.1, forward strand.
AAAGGCAGGGAAATAAGATTACATACAGTTTGTTTTTGAACACTAGGTAAATCAATGTGGTCAATAATGGCTAATATTTACTGAAGAATTCCTATGTGCCAAACATTACGCCAAGTACTTTGGTACAATATTACCTTTATTCCTCAAAATAAATTCCTACAGTTAGGTAATGTTTTATCTATTTTACAGTTAAAGCCTTCTGAGATCTAAAAGAGCTAATTTCTTTGTCTATGCTCAGGAGCTAGGAAGTGGAATATGAGGTCTGGCTGCCTAATTCCAGATCTTAGGCTCTCAGCCCTTACACTGATCTAGTTATATAGGAAGCTAGAGGGAAATAAGATGGGACAGTCAGATGGGAGCCAGACATCTTAAGATCTTTTATGAATTTAACTGAGGCAAAAGGGAGGTTATAGAGAAAGTATATTTTTCCAACTCCCTTTTATATTATAAATACAGCAAACATATAGAGTATAATAGCAAGTAATGTAATTAAGTCACAGGTACCTACCATCTGATTCTATCATTTTATCATATTTGCTTTATATATTTTCCTTTTTTTGAACCTATGTCATTATATTTAAACTGAGTTTTTTGTAGACAGCTTATATTTTGGTGCTGTTTTTATCCAACCTGACAATCTCTGTTTTTTTAATTGGTATCTTTAGATCATTTACATTAATTGTAATTATCAGTATGGTTAGATTTAGGGCTATTATTGTAGTATTTGATTTTCTTTTGATCCTTCTATTATTGATTCTGTTCCTTCTTTCCTGTACTTTTTTAGATTATTTAAATCTTTTAGTATTCCACTTTAATTTATCTGTTCACTTTTTTAGCTATATCTCTTCATATTAATTTTTTAATGGTTTTATTTATTTCTTTGAAACAGAGAGAAAAGAGAGAGAGAATGGGCAGGGGAGGGGCAGAGGGAGAGGAACAGAGAGAGAGAGAGGGAGAAGCAGACTTCCTGCTGAACAGGGATTCCCCACATGGAGCTAGATCCCAGGATCATGACCTGAGACAGAGGCAGATGCTTAGCTGAATGAGCCATCCAGGTGCCTTTCTTCATATTAATTTTTTTAGCAGTTGTTCTAGAGACTAACAATATACAGCCCTAAACTTTTAAAGTCTACTTCAAGTTACTATTTCATAAGAAAATGTAGAAGCCTTACAATCATATACATCTTGTTTCTCTCCCCTCTTTCTATTATAATTATTATATGTATTATTTCTAAATACATTAAGAACCCCACCGATGTTATAATTTTTGCTTTATAGCATAAAGAATTTAGAAAGAGAAAAACAGTCTATTATACTTATACAGATATTTACAATTTCTGTTGCTCTTCCTTGGTTCCTGAAGTTCCAAGATTCCCTCCAGTATCACTTACCTTGAGCCTATAGGACTCCCTTTAGCATTTATTTTAGAGAAGAATTCTCTGATGGCAGAGAATTCTCTTGCTTTTTCTTAATCTGAGAATGTCTTTATTTTACCATCATTCCTAAAGAATATTTTCTCTACATATAGAATTCTGGTTTTAATGGTTCTTTTCTTTAAGCACTTTGAAGATGTTATTCTACTGTCTTCTGGCCTTCATGGTTTCTGGTGAGAAATCCTCAGTCATGTGAGTCATTGTTCCGTTATATATAATGTGTTACTTATCTCTGGCTGTTTTCAATGTTTTCCACTATATTTGTTTTTCAACAGTTTGAATAGATGTGTCTAGGTGTGATTCCCTCTTAGTTTATCCTGTTTAAGATTTGCAGAGCTTCCTGAATCTATGAATACATGCTTTTCACCAAATTTGAGGTGTTTCAGTGATTAATTCTTCAAACACTTTGTTTCTTTTCTAATTCTTGCACTCTTTCCATCTGGTGCTCTAACAACAGGATGTTAGACCTTTTGATCTTGTCCCATAGTCCCCTGAGACACTGCTAATTTTTTTTTCAATTAATTTCCTCTCCTTCAGATCAAGTTATTTTTATTGATCTGTCTTGAAGTTCAGTGACTCCATTCTGCTGTTAAACTCATTCAGTGAGCTTTTTCATTTCAGATACTGTCATTTTCCTTTCTAAAATTTGCACTGCATTCTTATTTGCATACTTTCTGTTTCTCTGCTGACCAATTCTATCTTTCCATTTGAAGGCGTTTGCCTTTATCTTATAGGCATGATTCTATTAGCCACCTTAAAGTATTTGTCTGTTAATTCCAACATCTGGGCCATCTCAGGATTTACATCATTGATTGTCTTTTCCTTTGAGAAATGGTCACATTTTCCGATTCTTTGTGTGTCAAGTAAGTTTGTTTGTATCATGTATATTTTGAATATTATGCTGGAAGATTCAAAATCCTGTTTAAAAAAAAATCTGGGGGTGTCTGTGTGGCTCATTCGTTAAGCATCTGCCTTCAGCTCAGGTCATGATCCCAGGGCCCTGGGATTGAGCCCCACATCAGGCTCCTTGGTTCTCCCTCTCCCACTCCCCCTGCTTGTGCCCTCTCTCTCTCTCTCTATCTCAAATAGACAAATAACATCTTTTTTTAAAAAAAACTGCAGAATGTTGGTTTTGTTTTGTTATGCTTTGCTTTTTTTTTGGATCAGTAGAAGCATGATATTTTATTAAGTTACATTGTGAGGAAATATATGAATTAGACATTCAAATTTCACTTTGGTTTTAGCAGACAATCAACCCAGTTGAGTTCAGATCATAATTGCTGTCTCATCTTCTGTTTATGAGGTTCCCGGATCAGGTCAGTTGTCAAAGCCTTTGTAATACTACATTTAGGTCTGTCCTGGGCATATGCAACTCTGACCAACTCAGGGTTGGTGTTGGTTTACCTACATAATTTGAGGGTCTACCTCTCCAACTCTCTCTTCTCCAGAATTTGTCCACTTGCCCACTCCTGGGCCCCCTTTTCTCAGTCTTCTAGCCAAAAGGTATAGTTTCTGTCAGAGTTTTGGGCCACAACAAGGCTTCCTTCAGATCAAAGTTGAGACATAAAAGGAGGGGGGATGAGAAACACCCCTAAATCGATCATTCTTCAAGTTTTGACACCTCTCCTCAATCTGCCTGCTATTACTTTTCAGAGTCCTCAGGTAGTTGCTCCTTTGTCCAGGGTTTTAGATATCATTAGTGGGAGAGGTAGGCTTTGATAGTAAAGTCCATCTCGACTAGGATCAGGACCTAATCTTTTCTTTTGTTCAAGTTATTTTTAAAAGCAATTCAGGTACTGTTGAGGGCTCTAATATTTCTTTCTGCCATCCCCTTTTCTTTTTTTTTTTTTTTTTTTTTTTTTTTTTTTTTTTTTTTTTTTTTTTTTTTTTTTTTTTTTTTTTTTTTTTTTTTTTTTTTTTATTTCTTTTCAGCGTAACAGTATTCATTGTTTTTGCACCACACCCAGTGCTCCATGCAATATGTGCCATCCCTAATACCCATCACCAGGCTCCCCTAAGCTCCCACCCCCAGCCCCTTCAAAACCACTCAGGTTGTTTTTCAGAGTCCATAGTCTCTCATGGTTCACCTCCCTTTCCAATTTCCCTCAACTCCCTTCTCCTCTCCATCTCCCCAAGTCCTCCATGTTATTATTATATATTGTTATGCTCCACAAATAAGTGAAACCATATGATAATTGACTCTCTCTGCTTGACTTATTTCACTCAGCATAATCTCTTCCAGTCCCGTCCATGTTGATACAAAAGTTGGGTATTCATCCTTTCTGATGGAGGCATAATACTCCATAGTGTATATGGACCACATCCATTCATCCGTTGAAGGGCATCTTGGTTCTTTCCACAGTTTAGCAACTGTGGCCACTGCTGCTATAAACATTGGGGTACAGATGGCCCTTCTTTTCACCACATCTGTAACTTTGGGGTAAATATCCAGTAGTGCAATTGCAGGGTCATAGGGAAGCTCTATTTTTAATTTCTTAAGGAATCTCCACACTGTTCTCCAAAGTGGCTACACCAACTTGCATTCCCACCAACAGTGTAAAAGGGTTCCCCTTTCTCCACATCCTCTCCAACACACGTTGTTTCCTGTCATGCTAATTTGGCCATTCTAACTGGTGTAAGGTGGTATCTCAATGTGGTTTTAGTTTGAATCTCCCTAATGGCTAGTGATGATGAACATTTTTTCATGTGTCTGATAGCCATCTGTATGTCTTCATCGGAGAAGTGTCTGTTCATATCTTCTGCCCATTTTTTGATATGATTATCTGTTTTGTGTGTGTTGAGTTTGAGAAGTTCAACCTTTTGTCTGTACTGTCATTTGCAAATATCTTCTCCCATTCCGTGGGTTGCCTCTTTGTTTTGTTGACTGTTTCCTTTGCTGTGCAGAAGCTTTTGATCTTTTCTTCCTTCCATGTCCAGAGCCCACAGCCTAAATTTGTGATTTATTGTTCCTGTGCATTGTATGCTTTTAGTATGCATATCATCCATATATATTATACAGTATAGTTTTGTAAGTTTTTAAACTTTACATAAAATGTCCTCATAATATAAATATCTAGTATACAGTCAACTTCCACAAATTCTCCATATTTGCTTAAAAAGAATGTATCTGCTCTACTGTTGAGTGAGGAATTACATGTATGATTATTGTTCAAGATTATGCATTGTGTTCAAATCTTCTACACTCCTACTAATTTTCTGTCTTATTGTTCTATCAATCACTATGGAAGGTTTGTTATAATCTCTCACTATAAATGTGGAGAAATATTTGTCAATAGTTCCCTGTAATTATGTAAGCTTTTGATATATATATATTTTTTTTAAGGTGATTTTGTTAGGCGCAATCCAGGTGGCTGTATCTTAGTGAATTGTTCCTTAAAACTGGTGCCGCCACTCCAGAAAACAGTATAGAGGTTCCTCAAAAAGTTTAAAATAAAACTACCCTACAATCCAGCATTTGCACTACTAGGTATTTATCCAAAGGATACAAACGTAGTGATTCGAAGTGGCACCTGCACCAGCACTGCAGCAGTGTCCACAACATGAAAAGAGCCGAAATGTCCATCGACAGATGAATGGATAAAGATGTGGCATATGGATCCATTCCATACAATGGAATATTCCTCAGCCCTTAAAAAAAATGAAATCTTACTGTTTGCATTGATGTGGATGGAACTAGAGGGTATTATGTTAAGGAAAATAAGTCAATCAGAGAAAGACAATTACATGCTTTCAATCATATGTGGAATTTAAGAAACAGAAAAGATGAACATAGGGGAAGGGAGGGAAAAATAAAAGAAGACAAAATCAGAGAGGGAGACAAATCATAAGAGACTCCTAACTCTAAGAAGCAAACTGAAGATTGCTGGAGGGGAGTGGGGTGGAGGATGGGCTAATTGGGTGATGGGCATTAAGGAGGGCACATGATGCAATGAGCACTGGGCATTGTACACAACTGATCAATCACTAAATTCTACCATTGACACTAATAATCCACTATATGTTAATTGATTTTAAATAAAATTAAATTTTTTTAAATGAACGCTGCTTTTACCATATGTAGTGACTATGCTTCTCCCTAATTGTACTTTTATAATTAAAGACTATTTTGTCTGATATTGTTGTAGCCATACTAGCTTTCTTTTCATTAGCATTCTCCTATTGTGTATTTCGTCATTATTTTATTTGCCGAGAGGTTGGATCTGGGAAAGTTGTGCCAACCTTTGGCTCAGCCCCAGGATCTCATGTGGGCTCCCCTTCAGAGTCACACCTCTCTGATGGAAGGACCAGTATAATCATGGGATGCAGCTTGCACTTTTTGTGTCCTACTTTTTAAACAGTCCATGAGGGCCTAGTGCTGTGCTCAGGGCCACCCAAAAGAAGGAATTTGTCGTTGATAGTTTTTTTCCAGGGACCTGGACTGGGCCCCGAAGCCTTGCTGGTAAGTTTTCTGCAGACCACTTCTCTGTGGTTCAGTGAAAAGGCTTTCATATTTTGGGGTAGAATTGGGGCTTCTCTAAACTGTGACTGAAGAGTGAGTGTGAATAAATGTTCTTCTCTTCCTGAGAGGGGTTCCGGCCATAACAACAAAAAGAGTATGTTGTTCTGGACTTTTCCGCATGTCAGGCATTGTACATGGTGCTTTATGTAGATTAACTCATTTATTCTGAAAACAAACCTAAAGCATATATTCTTATCACCCTTTTTCGGATGAAGAAACTGAGCTCCAAGTGTGTATGACTTGCTTGAGGTGACACAGCAGGCTGATAAAGCCAGGACTGAAACCCATAAGTCTGACTCACGTCCTTGACCCAGTTTTCTAGATGTGAGTATTTTGTCACTGATCTTGGACATTGAGTCACCTCTAGTGCACACCATGTCCTACCTTTGAAGAAATGCTTCCCACCTCTTCATGGTTTGGTGCCCCCATGGACCATTCAGGGGGGAGAAGAGTCAGAGAGGGGTTGATAGAGAGCCTCCCTGGTAGGATCTCCCAAGAGCCCTTCCTCACTCACTTCCCTCTTCGTGGCTGCTGATGCATTCTTCCCACTCCTTGTTGCCAGGGTCTCCCAAAGTCACTGGCCTATTTATCTCCTTTGAATTTACTTTGCTCATTGGTCTTCTCCCCCCCACGCCTTTAACCTAGAGTAAACCTAGACAGATCCTTCGCTCATCTTCCCAGGCTCCTAAAAAGGAATGGTACACCCAACTGGACCAACATGTCTTCCTTGCACTCAAGCTGAGGGCTGCCTGCTTGGCTCTTCCTGCACTGGGAATACCAGACCAGAAAGGCCTCAGCTTTCCTTCAGGGGAGATGGTTTCTCTAAGAGAGAAGGGTATAGATTTGGGGGGAGAAAGGGGCACTTTAAATGTATAAAGGAGCATTTTTTGTAATAACTGAAGAGACACAGCTTTTGCTTCTATCTTCTCCATCACGGCTTTAGAGAAGCGGTAGCATAAAGCATGATACTGTTGTCAGAGGAAAACCCAGTAAAGTCATCCTCCTGGGCTCCTGGGGCACTTGCTTCATCTTTGCCATGCCTCCAGTCAAATTCCAGATTTTGATTCAAATCCTATAGTTAGACAAAAGTTCCTGCCAGTAAGCCTTGAACAAGTTACAAGGGGGCGGGGGGACATCAGTCTACTGTAAGGCCCTAATACAACTTTGAGAAAGGCAATAAGTATCATAATGGACCCAGAAGAAAGACCACTGGGGCCAGGAGTGTGAGAACTTATAACCCAACCCTGTCACCAAGGGTCAACTTTGTATAGCCTTTGACAATCCAGCCCCAGCCTGCCCTGCTTATCCACAGGGAGGCATGGGGGAAGTAGAAACTCTTACTGAACCACATGACGTCTTTAACACCCTTCCAACTGGGAATCATCCATGATTCACTCAATCCTTGTAATATCTGCCATTTCATCAATACCAGGGGCCAGGCGTATTGATGCGTTATTACACTCGGCCCTCCCCCAACCACACAGTGAGGTCGTTTCCATTATCTTCCTTTTCAGAAATGGGGAGAGTAATTTGCCAAGATGCCAGAGCTGGTTGGGGAGGAGGAAGGGTTTGGATCTGGGTCTGTCTAACCCCAAAGTGGATAGATACTCTTTCCTGTCCATCACTCAGCCTCTGGCACTTGACCAGTTTACTCAGCCTGCAGCCTCTCGAAAGAAAGTAAAAGACACAGATAGATGGAAACTCTGTCCAGAAAATGGGCACTTCCGGAGCAAAACAGCCATAGTGACGGGCCTTGCGAACAACATCTTCCAACCAGTAAGCACAGGGCCATCTCCCATCTAAAAAGAGACTCCCTTTTGTCCACAGAGCCCTACACAGAAACAATAACTCAATCACCCAGGAGACCACAGAACAAAGGGAGAGAGATAGATACGGACAGAATAGGGTATAAATAAGACGCCGCACGGGCAGAGAGGGACAAATGATTTAAAGGCAGAACACACCAGGATATTTGATGTGCAGGCTTTTAAATTATGCCCACACTCCTTATATGAGGTGTGTACACAAATGAGTCTGTATTTTCAACTACGTCACATGTCCTGTTTTGCAACCAAAAACAATATTTGTGCTTCATGTCCTGCACTGTGGTGTTTTATACACAGAATTACCTGGCACTGCTTCTGTCCCCAAGATGCAAATTAACGTTTTTCATGGGGAGTTGGGGGGGGGAGCTTGCAGTGGGGAGGCTGGGGGAGGGGGGCAAGCGTACTCTGCAGGCCACACTCGGGTGCTGACATTGCTGGGCATGATGGATGCTGGCAGCGCTGTTGCTTAGCAACTCAATACCCTTCAAGAAAATCCAGCAGTCTTGCTGGCTTGCAGAACCAAGCGGGGCTGGTTCAGCATGGCATTGGGCATAGAAAGATAGTAATGGTTTTGTTCCAGTTATTAATAATCATTCCTCCTGATTTCCTGTATAGATCAACATACCTGAGGGTACCCAGAGCTGTACACCAGGTTGGGGCTGGAAAAAGCCCAGGGTTTTTAAATTACCTCCAAATGGGCTTCAGAGAGTAGTGGAATTTTACTGGCTGGTCCCATGATGCTCCTTCAATCCCGGGCCATTTCCACAACATAAAGGCAGATCTCCACGGCATGACTCACCAGCATACCTCCAGATAGTTGTTTGTCAGCCCTGTCATGAGTCATGCTTGCTTCAGCTTTCTTTTTTCTCAAAACTGAAACACTTGACATTTTAGAATGGGGTTGGGGGAAGGTTTCTAAAGAAATTTTTTGTCACTCTGTGGCTTTGTGTGCAAGCGTGGGGGTGTGTGGGAAGAGGTGAGTAATGGCTGCCCGAACAGGTAAACATGAGTGAGGTTCTCCACGCCGTCGGTCGCCTGGAAAGCAATCAGAGTCGAGGAGGCTAGTCACCTGTGTCACAGAGGGATGGGAACACCCCTGGGCTACATCCTAGGAAGGACAATGCCCTGGTGATCATTCCTTCCCACCCATTCCTTTCAAGCAACCTGCTGCTCCCTGCATCCCCCAAGAAGAAAGAGGTCTGCTTCGTTCTGTGCAGTTTAGATAACAGGACCATTGTAAGGCTTTAAGAAAGATCCTGCAGGAGTTAACAAGCAGCAAGGAAAATTGGGATTTCAGACAAAAAAAGAGAAGCACAATACCAACACAGAAATTGTGTCAGACCAGGCAGATGGCAAGATCCCTGCGTTTGGGTTAATTGGTGAATTCCCTGATTCTGACATTAATTGGCTGTGTGATTAACTTCTACTTCTTTTGCATGGCCCAGTAAAGTCTCATCCTCTCTACAGAGTCCTCAGCCTCTTAGACTTACCCACTTAGCACACACACTGTTTTCTCTCCTAAAATATGAGCGCCTCAAAGTCAAGCACGCTTTCATGCATCTCTGTATCATGTTAACCTGGCACCACATCGAATCTATAGTAGATGCTCAATGCATGCTGCCTGTTTGTAGGAGAGACAGATAAATGAAAGAATTCATTAACCAGCCCAATAACTACATCTAATTAACCTCTTGGAGTCCCTATTTGTTCACGTGCTTAACAATACACACTGTCTACTAACAGGAAAGTAACAAGGGTCTAGGAAATGTTTTGAATGTCATACAATGCCAAGTCATTATAAAACATTATTAGAAAAGAAAAGGTAGGGCACTTGGGTGGCTCAGTCTGTTAAGTGTCTACCTTCAGCTCAGGTTCATGATCCCGGGATCCTGGGATCGAGCCCTGAATTGGTCTCCCTGCTCTGTGGGGAACCTGCTCCTCCCTCTCCCTCTGCTGCTCCCCATGTTTGTGCGCTTGCTCACTCTCTTTCTCTCTCTCTCTCTGTCAAATAAATTTTAAAAATCTTAACAACAGCAAAAAAGAAAAGATAGTGATTACCAAAAGTGTCTCCAAAGTCAGGGATCAAGGCCAATTCTACACACAGGTAAACTGGGGAAGGAGAAAGTTAGAGCTAATACAAAATACTTCCCCCATCAGGTGGGGGTAATGCTTGAAATTTCCAAAACATTCGCTTCTTCAGATTAAGACATCACTGATCCTTGTTAAAAATGTAAACGTTCTCTTGCAGCAACTGCATATTAATCCATTTTTAACCTCGAGTGCTTCAGCTAAACTTATTAAGTCAAGTTGCTGAGTGAAAGGGACGTAAGACAGGTAATTACTTCTTACTCTTTATTAGGAAAATGTTTAAACATGCAAAACCGGAGGCAATCATATAATAAACCCTTCTGTGTTCATAGCCAGCTTCAACAATTATCGTCCTAAAACCAATCTGGTTTCATCTACCACCCTCCCCAAACTGGACTATTGTGAAGCAAATCCAAAACCTCTTCATATTTCGTGTGTGCATATTTCAGTACAAAGCTCCAAAATTGAAATATTGTTAACATTATCACAATATCAGTATCATACCAAAAAGAAGAAGAAGGAGGAGGAGGAGGAGAAAGAAAAGAAACAACCAACAACAACAACAAAAAAAAAAAAAAAAAAAAAACAGAAAGAAACAATAATTCCTTAACATGGTCCAATATCTGGTCAGTAGTTAGCATTCAAATAGCCCCAAAGGAACAGTTCGGTTTTGAGGTAGAAGTAGCGTTAGGTCCGGTATACAGCAGGGGCTGGTTCTAGGTCTCCCAGGGGAAGAAGGGGCCATGACGTGACTATCATCCAGTTTCACGGCTGCCAAGAGCGATCCTCGTAAGGGAAAAGACATGCATGTGTAAGCCAAAATATGAATTACTCTCCCTATCAGCGAATGACACTCACCAGCTTTCCCCAGCTGTCATAAAAATAATTAAGAGTTAGGTTTCCTTAACCTGGCAATACTGGGACTTGAGTAGTTAATCCCATTGTCAAATTCACCTGATTATAGATAAACCAGCGGTACTTGCCTGAGCCTCAGTTTCCTTGTACAATGGAGGCAGTAACAGGGCATACCCCACAGGGCTCTTCAGAGAATTAATAGAAGATAATGTATGTAAAGCACTTAGAAAAGCTCCTGGCACAGTAAACCCATAAGGATCATGAACTATTATATTGTTATTCCCCAGTCTCCTTGGAAATCAAAACCTGGGCAAACCGATGCTTGATGAAGATTCTAATGGTCTTCTCATGGCCACCTCCTCTGCTTGACAAAACACTGAATCTGAAATTTTTTAAGCTAGTGCGCCTCAAAGTGTACTCTTCAGACCACCTGCACCAACATCACCCCTAAGTGATTATTTCAATGTGGATTGCTAAGCCCTCAGCAATTCTTAGCAACGCTAAATCTTGAGAACTTCTGCTGTAAGTTCACCTGAATGTACGGTAACTTCCGACCAGAGGAAAAATGGGGTGCCCGAAAGACAGCGCAGTGTGGCAAAAGGGACCAGGGCCCTGGAATTAGGAGGCCAGCAGTAGAACTTGGCCATCCACTTAGCTGCAGAATGGAACTGGTAACATCTTCCTTACTAGGGCCACAGGGACAGCCAAATGGGGTCCTGAAGATGGGCAAATACTTCCCATTAATCAATCAATGTGTGGTATTACTTAGTTATATTATTATCCCAATTCCAAGAACCTAACTATAGAATTCCTATTTGGTGCTTCCAAAAGCAGACCATGTGTTCTAATGATGTTCATGACAAAGGACATCATTCATGGCAGTCTCTTTCATTCATTCATTAATAAATATTTACTGAGGGACAATTCTTTGCCAGGCACCATGCTGGCATAAACCAGGGGAAAAACAGTCATATTCCCTGTCTTCTAAGCACGTAGAGGGCTCTGAAGTACCGCAGGACAAAGAACAGATGGGGGAGAACATAAAGTTCACAGAAGTCAAGAGCTAAGAAAAGGATCTTCACGGATACAGTTCCTTCACAGAACTGGTGAGAAGCCAGAGACCCAGAGAGGGGACATGGCTCCACGTCCCCCAGTGAGAAAGTAGCTAGAAAAGCACTCACTTCTTAGTTCTCTGAACTGCTCTTCCTCTGTGTTACCCTTTCCTGCACCAAGAAAAGCAAAGAAGCAAAACAAATACTGAGTTGTTTTTTTCTCCATGTCATCAGAATGAATCATTTGAGTTGACAGCAACAAAATTCTTCCCACTTAATGCAGTACTATTACATTTTTTAAATTTCTCATTTAATTTAAAAGCAGGTTACAAAACTGCATAGAGAATGGGATCTCGTTTTTGTAAAGGAGGTATCTGTGGCATACAGAGAAAAATGACTATACAAATCAAAGATTATCAATAGATATTTCCTAGGGGCTATGAGTATGGACACTTTTATTTTCTTCTTTATATTCCTGGAACTTTCTCAGAATTTTCTTAAATGTTCTACAAGGAACACAAATTACTTCTGTAACACCTAAAAATGTTATTTCAAAAATAACATTGGGTTCTCTTTTTTCTTTTTAAAGTCCACGTGTTTTGCCTTTTTGAAACTAAATCTCACCTCATGAGAGTTTTCTAGAATCATTTTGTCCAAATTACCCCCCAAAATTAAATGCAGTCTTCATTCTCCAACAAAAGAGATGTGACATGAAAGACTCACCTGTCGCCAGACCTCCTCTAAGATGTGCTTTGGATTCATCCAGGCAAAGACTCACTGCAGTCTTGAATTTGGAATCAACTGATCTACAAATATTTCCTGAACCCTATCAAGTTCAAGGAATAGCATTGTGCCCTGTTCTCAGAGTTCAAAGATGCACAAAACATGATCAGAGTCTTCAAGAAATTTGGGGTTTCGCTGAGGCGGGAAGGCATAAAAATATACAAAGTTTAGTAACAAAATGTGATATTGAACAAAGGTGTGATATTGAAAAACACACTGTGTTTTGGAATGGTAAAGACCGTCCATCCAGGGAGCCATGGGAGCCAAGTGGCAGACAGGAGACCAAGGGCAATGAGGAGCCAGTGAAGGTTTTTATTTTTAGCAGGGAGGTAACCTAAGATCTGTATTCCAAGAAGATTAAGGTCTGTAGAATGTACAATCCTATTTGAACAGAGGAGGAAAACAGCTGTAATATACATCAAGTGGAAAGAAAGCAAGGTTTTAGGTCCAGTTCAGCTACTAATATGGCAACTCTGAACCTGTCGTTTCTACTGCCTATAACTAGTTCCCTCACCAGACAAATGGGAGAACAGATTAGAATCTCTTAAGTCCTGCCCAGCTGTCAAAATTCTTTAGTTCCATGATCCAAGCAAGAGTTGCAGTGGTGAGGAGAGGAATGGTCTTACTCTAGCAGGCACCTCTCGGACAGAGCTTCTAAGTCATCTCAGGCACCAACAAAATAAGGTCAGATACTCCCTTCTTACTCTTATTTTTAACCTCTTGGGTGGTTTTGCAGCAAATACTTTCTTTTCACGTGTTCTAATGAGAAATAACTTACATACCATAAAATTCACCCTTTTAAAATAGACAATTTAGCAGATATTCACATATTCATAAAGTCATACAAACCTCACCACTGTCTAAGTCCAGAACATTTTAATCACCTCAAAAAAGAAATCCCGTGACCGTTAGCAGTCATTCCCCACCCATCCCCAGCCCTTGGCGACCACCACTGTACTTTCTGTCTCAATTTGTCATTATGCGGACATTTCGTATAAACGGAATCATACAATCTGCAGCCTTTTGTGTCTGGTTTTGTTCATCTCTTTCATTCTATTATCAATATCTATCCACGTGGTAGCCTGTATAAATTCTTCCTTTTTATGGCTGAATAATATTCCATTGTATAGATAGGCCACATCTTATCTGTTCATCCATCGATGGACATCTGGGTTTTCACCACTTTTCAGCAGGGCATTAATGTTATGCTCTTGTTTTTCAAAGGAAAAACTATCACAGGAGCTGCCACTATTTGAATTTTAAAAGAAGTGGAAATTTGGGATGGAGAGAGGATGGTCACTCCTAGACAGTGACAAAACCGTTTTCATCCACAGTAACTGTTGTAGACATTCGTTCCAACGCTTTTTTCCATAGATACCGCAGGGGTAAACAAAATAATTGTATCTCCAGAGAGTGTGTGACTTTAAGTGAAAATTTTCGAGCAGCAAAGCCCATTCCATGGATTAAAAAATGCCACAGGATTAGGGGATAATCTTTAGCTTTCATGTTCTGCCAATGAGAGAGAATTGAGTTTGTAGATTCCCAGGCATGACGGAAGTAGCGTCTCAGCCTATGTGTGACCTGCTTTTCACTCTGTAAACAACCAATTCAGACCGAGGCATTTCAGAGTTTCAGCATTTCTTCTCCTTTTCCCACAGTCCAGGCTGTGAATTTCCTCACTGTATTTTTAGGAGCAGGAAAAACATGAAACACCACTGACCTGTCGATATCCGTGTTACAGTGTAAGACCCAAAATGACCTTGTCTTTTCCTAAATCAAACTGAATGAAAAATAAGGCCAATAAAACATTTATCCCGTTGACATGAGACCTCTGAGTTCAGACCTTCCTAAGTGCGGGGGCCTGAGGGGAACAGGAAAAAAGTAAAACTCTGCTGTATGTTTTCTTCTTGTGGTCCTTTAATAGAATTTCAAGATTGTCATACCAGTCAGAAAAAGAGTAGAGCATTTGAGAGCTTTATCACCAAGGAAAAACATTTACTAATCACCTGTTGTGTGCCAAGAGTGAGGAGTTCCATGGTCTCTTGTAATCTATTCAAAGAGAGAAGATCTAGCCATTAAAAATCACCACAGTTTGCTGGTGGCTGGGGAGAGGAAAGAATGGGGAGTAACTGCTAATGGACATGGCATTTCTTGTTGGCCAGACGACATGTTCTTGAATTAGACAGTGGTAGTAGTAGCACGACCTCCTGCAGATAACAACCACTGAAATGTACATTTTTAAAGGGTATACAAATATATGGTGTGTGAATTATATCTCAATAAAATAAAAAATGGAAATCATGATAATGACACATGGTACTATTAACAAAAAGAGTGAAAAAAATGTCTGGTGGTAGGGTACAAGACAGGTCTTCTTTCAGTCTCGGGTTGGCTCCCGAGCAAAAACTGTAGTAAACTTCTCTGCATTCGTTGATCCCCTCCCTAGGCTCTTCCCACAGGGCCCAGGTCTCCCCCAGTTCTCAGCTTGTCCTGGCTCAACAGATGCCCCTGTGCACTGACTCCATGGAAGTTCTCGTAACTACTTTGCCCCCAAGGATGTGTTTCAAGTGAATGCTGCCTGGCTTACAACGTGATTTGGAAATACGCTGCTGGCTGTGTTTTATGCATTTTATCAAGTGTTTTTAACTTTGTACTAGCTGCAACCATGAAGGGCACAGTAGAAGGTTGAAGTTAAATAATAATTTCACACCAGGAAATACTCAGTGGGGGCCGCCTGTCCCAAGTTGCCTAGGTGGTCAATATTCTGCAGCCCTGGAGGTGGAGTCACATCAGGAGGCTGCTTAGCGGGCACCTGAAGAGTTGGGGCTGGATAATATCACAGTTGAGCCCACAGACCCTTGGAAGATGAGTGGCCGTGTAAGCTTGTACGTGTTAATTAACCTCGCTAGACCTCAGTTTCCTCTTCTGTCAAACAGGGGTGATCATATCTATAGGTAACCCACAGGGTTTTGAGTAAATGAGTCTATGGTGCTTGGAGATATGGCTGGCATGCACTCACCACTTAATAAACGGTAGCCACTATTAGGAATATTACTACTTCTTGGGCTGTTGCTGACTGTCCTTAAGGAAGGAAGGTGTTTGCCACATCTAATGTCCTTCAAGGAGGCTGGCAACCTGATTGGGCACATTTCGATTGTCATCCCACTTAACTGTTGCACTCTAAGATTTTATTTATTTATTTGACAGAGATTACAAGTAGGCGAGAGAGGCAGGCAGGGAGAGAGAGGAGGAAGCAGGCTCTCCGCGAAGCAGAGAGCCCGATGTGGGGCTCGATCCCAGGACCCTGGGATCATGACCTGAGCCGAAAGCAGAGGCTTTAACCCACTGAGCCACCCAGGTGCCCCAACTGTTGCACTCTAAAATGAGACAGTGAGGTTATGGATCCTGGGGGAACTTAAGTCAAATTCCATGATGGAACCAACAAACCAGATTTTCTCATTCTGACATTGCTCATCAGCTGTGGACTTTAAACTGTTTAAGCCCAAGTGCCCACTCCTCACAGGTTCTCAAAGGCTGGTATGGGATTGTCTGTGTCAGAACCATGTAGGGTGCACTTGTTTAAAATGGGAAATCGGGGGCGCCTGGGTGGCTCAGTGGGTTAAGCCTCTGCCTTCGGCTCAGGTCATGATCTCAGGGTCCTGGGATCGAGTCCCACATCGGGCTCTCTGCTCAGCAGAGAGCCTGCTTCCTCCTCTCTCTCTCTGCCTGCCTCTCTGCCTACTTGCGATCTCTCTCTCTCAGATAAATAAATAAAATCTTAAAAAAAAAAAAAAGGGAAATTGCCAGGCCTCACCTAGAACTGCTCCCCAAGAAGGCTTGAGGGAAGAACTCTGCATTTGAAGGAGCTCCTCACAGCCTCTTGGGCATGCTGGAGGGTAAGTGGGAGCCATAGCACTAGATTTGGCTCTGCAGCCCAAGTGCCTACTAACAGTGCCAAGCACACGGCGGATGCTTAAGGCATCTTTGTCTTAATAATAGGGAAAAAAAGACAGGTTGCCTGGGTGCCTCAGTTGGTTAAGCATCTGCCTTCAGCTCAGGTCATGAGTCCAGGGTCCTGGGATTGAGCCCCACATCAGGCTCCCTGCTCAGCAGAGAGCTTGCTTCTCTCTCTCCCTCTGCCTGCTGCTCTGCTTGCTTTTGCTCTCTCTCTGTCAAATAAATAAATAAAACCTTTAAAAAAAAAAAAGAAAACTAATGAAAAAAATTTATGACTCAGTAAAAATCATGGAAAAATAAATAGGTGGATGAATGGATAATGGATGAATGAATAGATGGATAATGAATGAATGGATGGATGGAAGGATGATGGATGGATGATGGATGGACAGACGGATGGATGGGTGATGGATGGATGGATGGATGGATGGGCGATAGATGGATGGATGGATGGATGGATGGATGGGTGATAGATGGATGATGGATGGATGGATAATGGATGGATGGGTGATGGATGGATGGATGGATGGATGGATGGATGGGTGATAGATGGATGATGGATGGATGGATGGATGGGTGATAGATGGATGATGGATGATGGATGGATGATGGATGGATGAATGGATGGGTGATAGATGGATGATGGATGATGGATGGATGGATGGATGGATGGATGACGGATGGATGACAGATGGATGATGGATGATGGATGGATGGATGAGTGGATGGATGGATGATAGATGGAGGATGGATGGATGGTAGCTGGATGATGGATGGATGGATGACAGATGAATGATAGATGGATGATGGATGGATGGATGGATGATGGATGGATGCATGCATGGACAGATGAAGCAGCCACGTGTATCAAGTTTCTTTGTTCCTCTTTATCATGTTGTTCCTGAAGAGGAAACCATTAACATTTATTGAGAGAATTTTGCTCAGGGTAAAAGCAACGTATGACTGATGCTAAACACTTAGAAAACACAAAAAAGCAAAAGGAAAGACAAATAAAAATCACCACTCAGAGGTTACCATCCTCAACATGTTTGTGTAGTTCCTTCTGGTCTTCTGTGTGATGCATATAAACACAGGAGCACTTAACAAAAATATCATCCTATTATACACCCAGTACTCTCTGAGCCTGCTTTCTTTAACTTAATGCATTATGAATATTTCCTCAACTCGGGAAATTCTTTTTCAGCATAATTTTAGATGGCAGCATAGTATTCCATCATAGATATGCTATGATTTATTTTAACCCCATCCAGTCATTGAATGTTCAAGCTCAGTGATTAACTAAAAATGAAATATACATGTCGATTCTAATTCACGTCTTCAGTGGACATCTGTATTTTTCTAAGTTCCACAGTTGATTTCAATCAGTAGCCAGGATTGATGGCTACTGCCCACGAAAGCCTACTTCTAGAATGTTCTCAGGAAACTTTCGGAGTTAAAACACAAACAAGGAAATCTTCCATGCCTCAAGAACATCAGCAGACCTGGATTATATAAACTCTGTTGATTTCAGGGTGCACAGCATGGTCACAGATGACAAGAAGAAAAAGCAGGTACTATTGTATCGTCACAAGGGGACCAACGTGTTTCAGTGCCGCCAAGATGGCACCAACTTCATCTCTGATGAACAACCACTTGGAGAACCACACAGCGATGCTCTGCCAACTGGAATGATTTATTTTTATCATTTCTTTCCCTTTCATTGCTTCAATTAGTTGCCAAGATATGGCAGGAGGAGCTTGCTGTCTCTTTGGGGCTCGGATGTAGAAGAAACTCCTATAAATTTAAAGACTCAAAAATTAAAGAAAGCCCAGAGTTTATAAAATTATGTGCAATTTCGTGCTTTTGATTTTTAAACAAACACCTGTACCAGTTTCTTCTGGACTATAACAAAGGAAAGGTGATTTCTAAAAGTTAGGAACTGGGGCGCCTGGGTGGCTCAGTGGGCTAAAGCCTCTGCCTTTGGCTTGGGCCATGATGTCAGGGTCCTGGGATCGAGCCCCGAATCGGGCTCTCTGCTCGGCAGGGAGCCTGCCTCTCCTTCTCTCTCTGCGTGCCTCTCTGCCTACTTGTGATCCTCTCTCTCTGTGTCAAATAAATAAATAAAATCTTTTTTAAAAATAAATAAATAAATAAATAAAACCTTAAAAATTAAAATAATAAAAATAAAAGTTAGGAACTGATGCAAAGGGAATTGGCAACACACCCCTGAAGGCAGGATCCGTCTTAGTTGCCCTCATTCCCTGCAGCAATGTCATGATCTAGAGCACAGTGAATGATTGTTAAATGGATTAATACTTGAGTGAATGAATGAATGAAGGGATGGTCCTCTATCCCGTTTTAAGCCACACAATAGAGATGCTCTGAACTACTCAGCTTTCCTGCAGATTTGGTGTTAGTCTCCAAAGACCAGCTCACTCATAACTCCTGTATTACCTAATAACTCAAAATAGGTAGGCCTTTTATCCAGCAATCCCATGCACAGGATCAAAATCCACCAAAATATATCACCAGTCCCGTCTCCCCCTAGAGAGGTACTCAGTTAGCAAAATGAAAATCTTCAGGATCCCTTACCACCTCTGGCTCAAGGGGCCATCTGCAAGGTCGCACTAATTCATTTGCTGCCGAAACTGGCTGCATTTAAACCCAGGGGTAGAAAAAGCTTCCTTTATACTCAAATCACCTCCCCTATGCAGTTCTCAGCCCCGTGGGACTGGCTGTGGCCACTGGCCCACTGGTGTTCTTCTACATCTCCCTTGCTCTGAATTACATGACCTGAGAGCCCCAGCCTAATTTACCAGGAACCTTAAAGCAAGCATTCCTCTCTGGGTGCTTCCTCGCTGAGAAAAACAACAAATGACCGCTCTGGCCCCAAGTTTGACTGACACTCCCTTGCACAGTACATCCCACTGTGGGATCCAGAAAGATCACAACTCTCCCCTGGGTGGTTCAGAATCCCACCGCACCACACACCCCAGTCCCCGTTCTGCCAGCACGTCCCCTCCAGTGGACATAAATTCCTTGCCCTGACTTTTACTTTCACTTTTACTACAGCCAAATAATTGTGCAAAGAGGAAAAAAAATGGGTAATTTCCCTTTTTTTACCATATAATTTCCTATTTCCCGCCGAACTCCAACAAAGCCTCTGCTGTTCCCACGTTTTTATTTGCACCAAATATACATATACTCTTTTTTTTTTTCTTTTTTTAGGTACATGGTGTTCAATGCTTTCTTGTTGACCAGTATGTCGTGAGAGCTGACGGTTGCTGCAGGAAGCCTGAGGGCTGAGGGGGCCCAGGGAGGAGTTGAAGGAACATTAGAGGGGCGAGCTGCTGTGGCTTCTGAGACTGGCTTCCACACTGAGGCTGGGCAGTGGGAAGGAGAACGGTACTTGTCTGAGACCCAAAACACACGCAGCCAGCAGGAGAGCATCTCTCGGGGACCGTTTTGTTGGTTAGACCTGATTCTTGCTCACTGGGTGAGCACCAACACTGAGGTTTGAACAAGGAAAGCTCTAGAAAGAAACTGTTTCTGAGGCCAGAGGCTGCGTCTGCAATGTGAGGAGATGGCTCCCCCCAGTGTTGGGATGGTTCTTTGGAAACCCAAAGGAAACTAAGGCAGAGCCATGACCTTGACCGCTTTAAGGTGGTGTGACCCACAGGCCTGGAGGAGAAGGGGAAGGAGGAGACAGGTGCCCAGCTTGGGGGGCGAGCTGCCCCAGAGCCGGTCCTCCCTCTGTCGCCCTCAGATCCTGCGTTAAATGCTGCAAACCCCCAACACAGCTTTCTCCAAAGATTCAAAAAAGCCACTAGGCTTTTTTTTTTTTTAATAAAGTAAATTCATATTACTATATTTTTAAAGCACTGAAACAAATTTTATGTACCAACTACACAGATATACACACGTCTTCTCCCTTCTCCCTCTTCTTTTTTTTTTTAAGATTTTATTTATTTACCTGATAGAGAGATCACAAGTAGGCAGAGAGGCAGGCAGAGAGAGAGAGGGGGGAAGCAGGCTTCCCGCCGAGCAGAGAGCCAGATATGGGGCTTGATCCCAGAACCCTGGGATCATGACCTGAGCGAAAGGCAGAGGCTTTAACCACTGAGCCATCCAGGTGCCCCATAGGCTTTTCTTTTTAATAATGTGTTTTATTTGTTCTTTTCCTCTTTTCCCTTGTAGCAGATGCACCAAACCCTACAGATAAACAGTTAAGGTCATATTGTCACAGTACCTGGAATCCCATTGTCTCTTTTCCTCAACATCTTTTCTTGTTCAAAGCCTGATCCTTTCCAGCCTGCGGGCCTCCTGCTGAATGCCAGGACCTCCTGAAAACCCCCTTTAATGGGGAAATGCCATAGACCCGTGTAGAAAGCTGCCAGCATCATTTTCCTATTCTCAGGTTTACATGGAAAGCTGGCTACCTATGAAGTTCGAAAAGTTCTCAGGGCTGCCAGCCTGTGGCCCTGAGAAAGTACATGGTTCTGGTCTGCTACAAGGGATCCGTGCACAGTTTTCAAAATAAATTCACTGGAGAACAGAACCAAAAAAAAAAGAGAGAGAGAGAGAGAGAGAGTGAGAGAGAATTGATGCAGAATTCAGTCCAATATAAAGAAATACACAAATAATGCAAATATTTCCCAAGTCCTTTCAGTGTCACAAAATGTGTAGGGGGAAATCATATTACCATCCTTTGCTGTAAAGATACCAGCCTCAGTAGGCATTCGGCAAAGCTAAAGAAAATGGCCCGAGGCTGGTGGAGTCAATGCTAAAGTGAGGAAAGAAACCTTGAAAGGGCTCTGGTTTACCTTGGAGGCTGGTCCTTTATAGAATGTGTCCACTTCAAGCCATTCCCTGTCATGTCTGAGTGTTACTGTAAGTTAGGACAGTGTCTCTTTCCTTTATGGGGCACATAAGTAAGTGAAAAGATCATGCATCTCTTTTTTTTTTTTTTTTTTCGTGATTTTGGTAATGACACATTCTCATTAAAGAAAAATACAAAATATAGTTTGGAATTTTTTTTCCTCAGTGTCATTAAATATTTTCCTATGTCGTGAAATATTTTTTGAAAATCTCATTGTAATGGTTGCACAATGTTCTACTTTTAAAACCATTCTCTTATGCTAAGACATGTTTCCTTTTTTTTTTTCTTTTCTGTTTTAAAGTGAAACAAAATAGAGGAACATGGGAGAAAATAAAAAAAGAGAGAGGGAGGGAGGCAAACCATAAGAGACTCTTAATTCCAGGAAACAAACTGGGGGGTGCTGGAGGGAGGTGGGGGGAAGGGGTAACTGGGGGATGGGCATTAAGGAGGGCACGTGATGTAACCAGCACTGGGTCTTGTACGTAACTGATGAATCATTGGATTCTATTCCTAAAACTAATATTAGACTAGATTTTAACTAAAATTTGAATAAAAGCTTGAAATATTTTTTAAACAGTGAGTGTAGTAAACATTTTGAACATTAACCTCATTCAGATTTCTGAGTTTCTGGGTCAAGGCATAAGTCACTTCATTTGTTGAAACACGAACTTGAGGGTCTCGTGACCCCATGCCTCTGTTTTCCATGCCAGCATATGGTACCTTTTCAGAGGAAATACAACTGAGAAAAATATTTGTTTTGAATTGAAACTTAGTGTAAAATTTAAAAGTCGAGATTTGACGTTTAGATTTTCTTATCACAATTTTTAAAAATTCAAGGTTATCCAGATGGAATGTACTATAAAAGCAGTATGCTAAGTCTTTTCCCTTCTTCTATGGAATAACATTTTTTTTTCCTTTCCAAATTCTCTATTCTTGCATAGCGGAAATTATGGCAGTCACAGAGCTGGGAAACTGCCGGCTGATTGCCCGCGAGGGTTTGCATCTGGGACCCTGGCCTGTCACTGGAGTTTTTTGCCTGTGGTGGGAGTTCAGCAGACACCCACAATTCAAGAGCAGGTGGAAGGGAGGTTGAAATGAAAGGCATCAGGCTTCAGGGCTTCTGCTGTGTTTCTCCCATACTCCAAATCACCAAGATGTAAGCAGTATACACCGACATCAGAATCCCATGCTCAGAAATACATCCTGAGACCCAGAACTGTGATTTCCTCCATTAGCTGCCTGAAAAGGATCCGAAAAATTTCCGCACCTACAAAGTGGGGGAGTACCAGGCTACCTAATCTTAGAGTTGTCCTGACACTCAACATAAAAATGAAACCATATATGTGGTTTAAATGAGCCCTCAAACTCAAGTAATCACATGAAATAAACCATTAAATAAATTAATCATTAAATAACTCTAAAGTTTAGATAATCACAAACTACTCTTATGGCCACATCCAAGGGACTGGAGAGCATTGGGGGTAAATATTAAGAAAGTAGAGGGCATCTCCCTGGTGTTATGCAACCTTACAGTTCACTTACAATGATCAGTACAATAGAGAGTCTGGAATTTTCCAAGTATGTTTGGCCCCAGAACTTTTGGGTTGATTACATCTAATAACACCCACACATTAGGGAACATGGGTTTGGGGGTTTTATTTCACATAGAATGTAAGGTCTATGAAGGCAAGCACTTTGTCTTATACCCCGCTGTATCTTCAAGGCATAGAAGAGCTGCCTGCACATAATAGGTACTCAATAAAATTTACATTTATTGCATA
Source organism: Mellivora capensis (assembly GCA_004024625.1). Classification (NCBI taxonomy): domain Eukaryota; kingdom Metazoa; phylum Chordata; class Mammalia; order Carnivora; family Mustelidae; genus Mellivora; species Mellivora capensis. The sequence goes on from PISX010003557.1 coordinate 97,614, forward strand.
ATGAATATACTTCCCATTAAGCTAATTTGAAAACAGCATCTGAAAAGAGTTTGCACAGTGAAGTGAAACATGGTTTTTTATCCTCTGCTAGTTAAATAGGTTAAGACTTTTGAAAAGCAGAAAGTATGGTGAAAAGCAGCCTGGTGAAGAACTTTAAAAGTGTTCCTACCCTCTCACCAAGTTGTGCTGCTTCTGGAAATTTATTTGGTTGTCATTCTAAGTATGAAAAAAAAATTTTTGCATTTAAGTTGCTCAGGAGATGTAGTATTATTTAAAATGGAAAAAAAAAACAGAAAATGGCCTGAATTATGTTCAAAAATCACTGAATAAGATACAGAATATCCACTTGATGGGTTATTCTACAGCCATAATATGCTTATGAAAATTATATAACTTAGAAATATTCTTATATTGTAAGTATGTATTCACAAACCATATATAATTTAGTATCCTTTTTTCTTGTATTAAAGAAAAAGGCAAGAAACTAAATTATATACGAATTGTAAGCTATATATGTAATAAATGCATATATATATATATATATATATATATATATATATATATATATAATACGTTAAAAAATGTGCTACTCTGTCAGGCATTTGTTCTAAATACTTTACATACATCTAACTTCTTTATTTTCCCAATAATCTATAAGGCAGTCACTACTGCAATACTCCTTATAATACTGAAAAAATGCTGGGAGATAACACGCCCAAATAGTGACAACAGCTGCCCCTGAGTGATGGAAAAGACAGCAACTACGCTCGTTGCACTTTCCTGCATTTTTACAAGTGTGTCGTAGTGATGAGAAAACTGCACTCTAAAAGAGTAAATTAATGAATTAATCTGTGTTCCTATAATATATCTGAACAGGAAAAAAAACTTTTTAATTGCCCACAGGACTCCTTTTTTTCAATCAGGGAACTCCAGCCCGTACTCTACTCGCCAGTTCTCTTTTATACAGAAGAGAAAAATAAAAGGAAGCTCCATTTAGGGTGAAATACGTTGAAAATCGGCTATTTTTACGAATGCAGAGAAACTGGCCAAGGCTACTGTTGGGTTTCCAGTTTCGATGTCGCATTTGCTTAAACCCCAAGAAATCTCAGATAATCACTCCGCCCTACCGAGAATGAAGAATTTAGTCTTCTAAATCTCTCATGCCCTCACAAATCAACGAGTCAGTGGTGAGATGTGGAGATAAGGGTGTGGAGGTAGAGGAGCAGTCAGGGCCCAGCCCCTGGACAAGAAGAACCCGCAGGGGCAGCGGGAAGGTTCGCTTCTTTTTATACAGCGGGAGGAACTGTCCTTGATACACCCTTTGGAGCGGTAGAAAGAAGGGGTAAAAGATGCTAATAAAGTTAGTAATGAATGTGAAATTGACCACATGCCACCTATTTATCTAAATGGCAATTTGAAAACTAGTGACAATAAATCCATCCTTCAGTAAGGACCATTTAGTAACGCAAGCGTTTCATCTTAGGGCGCTGTCCGAGCCCACTAGCTCAATGGGTCCGACCCACTTCTAAAGACCACAAATCCCAACCTGACGGCGACCTCTGCGCATGCGGCCTGACGACCTACGCCTACATTTCCCAGCAGGCCGAGCGGCTACGCTGACGCACGCGTGCGCCCTTGCGTCTCTCCCTCTAACTCGGGTTTGACCTACAGCCTCCTGGACAAGATGGCTGTGCCAGCAGTGTCCGGCTTGTCCCGGCAGGTGAGAGAACGGAGGTCCTGAAAACTAGCGAGACGATCCCTCATAGGGTGAAACGTACTAGGTCGCTAAAGGCCACTGGGTGAAGCCACAGCTGGGGAAGCGTGGCCGCGGTTCAGCGTTGTGGGGCCCTGTGAGTGGGGGCGATACAGAGGGGCTCAGGCGGCCCTTCCTCCCGTCTGTGGACGCCCGCGGGGCAGGTGGTGCAGGGTGACGCGTGCCTGACCTTGGCAACCCCCGAATACAGCCTCGGGAAGCAGGCAGCTTGAGGAGCAAGGGAGAGGGGGGCCGCAAGGAAAGGACACGGCCCATCCCTAAGTCACTTAACTTCTGTTGTGGTTAAACCTGTCAGGGGTCACCAGTAATGCTAAGAACTATTTGCAAAGCCCATTTCACTTTTTATAAAGAAAATGAGACGGAAAGGTTTAACTGACTCGTCCTTGGCAGCTCAGCCAGGAAGGGGTAGGTAGAGCTGTGATTCGAACCCACAGTCACACAGAAGATGGAGTTGGAAAGAAAATTCGTGCTTTTTTTTTTTAAGATTTTATTTGTTTATGTGACAGAGAGATCACAAGTAGGCAGAGAGGCAGGCAGAAAGAGAAAGGGGTAGCAGGCTCCCCCCTGAGCAGAGAGGCAGATGCGGGGCTCCATCCCAGAACCCTGAGATCATGACCTGAGCTGAAGGCAGAGGCTTAACCCACTGAGCCACCCAGGCGCCCCCGTCTTTTTTGTATAAACTACATACCAACACCATGCTTTGCACATCATGACACCTTGCAGCTTAGGTAAGTTGTCTGTAAGTGATAAAGTCTTTAATCCCCACAGCCAGTTGGTATAGTACACAACAGAACTGAAATTATTTAAAGGTGACCCGGGCTTTTGCAGATTTTTTAAACAAATGAGTCCTAGCTCTATTCCTTGGTAGACAAGATACATTTCTCAGAGCTAGGGCCTGGGCTCACATCAGAATGCTGTAATTAATCTTTATTTTCCTATAGCACTTGGAGTCTAAGAAAGTGACATCTCGTGCACATTGTGATTGCAGTCTTCCCACTTTTTATTAAAATCCTTGCTCATGGGTGGTAACATAAATGCCAAAAATCTTGTGGTTTTTTTGAAACCTGTATTTCAGCCAGATTTGTGTTTTCTCTCTTATACGGATGTCCTAGCCTTTCCTTGTTCCTAGCAAATGAAGGACTTGGTGGGAAAGCCAATTTCCCAAGCAACTAGGGATGATTCTCAGTGGGGAAATGGACTTCTGGGTAATAAATAGCAGCTCATGTAACCTACGTGATGATGCCCAGAAACTCATAATTTACAATGTTTTATTATTGTTTTGAAGGTGCGATGCTTTAGTACAACTGTGGTCAGGCCATTTTCCAAGCTCGTGAGGGTATGTCAACTTTTGTATTTGTAATTATCTGTAAAATAAATGAAAGTGTGTGAGTCAAACAGCAGTACAGTTAGGGCATAGATTTTGGTGTAAGTACTACCTAAACCTTTCTGCATGAATTGTTTCCAAAATGTGACGTGTGCGTGGCGGTACAGAAGGGAATAAATTGAATGCTTGGTGTGCGACAGGCCCATGCATTACCTTTGTGAGACTTTCTTAAAACCCCATTACAGTGATGGAAAGTAGCCGGTCTTCCCATTTACAAAAAAGGGAACAGACTCTGGGAAAACCTGCCTAAGGTTACTCAGCTTGGTCTTAGAGCTGGACTGGAACTAAATCTTTCTCATTCTAAGCTTTCCCACTACAACCATATAGCACCACCAAGCATATGTAGTCATATATTGATGATGGTGTGCGGGGAAAGGCTACAGTGTCTTGTGAGAAATTGTTCCAACATGAGGCACTCTAAGTTGCTAAAGATCTCTGTTAAACTGAACATGGGTTAGGAGGCACTGTAGGGGGAATTTGTAACGTTATTATGAAATATATGAAAATACCCTTGTATATGTTTCGTAAATGCCTGTTTCTTGGCTCTAATGTGCGAACTGGCTTCTATCAGTGTTTAAAATCTCCAGTACTTGGAACTGATCAGTTACTGAGTTCCAAGGAAGCATAAGCTCATCTCAGAATTAACGTAACTGATTTCTGTAGTTAGAGCTGAAAAGGACACGGTGTTTCCTCAGCACCTTGTTTTAAGATGAAAAATACGGAAGCTCAGAGATTGAGTGACCTGGCCAAGAGGACAGCCTGATTTGTTTGAGAATTGCCCTTCAGAATAGCTCCTTGATGACCCGTTTAAACTGTTTTGTGCTATAAGTGATGTCATTTTTTTAATATAAATATTTAATGCTCCTCTTGGCAATATGATGCTGTCTTAACTGATTTTCTTTTACTCTTCCTCCCCTACCCCATCCCTTTTTTAAAGCCACCTGTTCAGGTATATGGTATTGAAGGTCGCTATGCCACTGCTCTTTATTCGGCTGCGTCGAAACAGAATAAATTGGAGCAAGTAGAGAAAGAATTGTTGAGAGTAGCAGTAAGTAGCGTTTCTGTTCATTACTTACTAAATTTCCATCGTGTGTTTTTTGCTTTAATTATCTGGCCATGTATCCCTAATGACGTATATCCTAAAAGAAAATGGAGTACCGGAAAAAAGGGGAAAAAACGAGTTTTCTGTAACGATGTTGATAGTGATAGTAGTGGTTCTTATTATTCTGAACCTATTGTATAATAGGTACAGGCAGATGTATATCAAGGATATTAATATTAGGAACCAAGATTTGGGGCTAAGAGAAGAAATAGAAGTCCCCTTTGAAAATCTGTGTTTGTATTTCAGGTATTTCCAAAATAGTCTTTAGAAAGTGTATTACAACTTTCTTTACTAGAAATTTATTTTCTTTATGAAGCCTTTCCTCAGTTCCAGTTTTTATTTTATTCCCAAGATGTGAGAGGAAAATGACCAGAGCATCCCGAGCAGCAAAATTAGGAAAGGTATACGGGCTCCGTAAAGATAATAGAGAACTGACAAAGATCATGAAGCTTACAGGGGAAAGTTTATTTTTACACTTTTTTGTAACATAAAAGGAGTAATTAATTGAATTAACAGAAGTCTCCTCTGTAAATTAAAGAGGAGAATCTCTGCTGTAATTTGAACTCCGTTTTCTAGTTAACAAGTTCTGCCCATTTTGTTGCTTCCCCTTCTCTTTTCGCTTTGTAGTTGCCACCCCCAACAGTAAGTTCTGGATTAAAGAAGAAGAGTCTAGTATATACTCTCTCCAGAAAAATTTTTGCTCTTTTTTGGTTTTATGTTTTAAGAAGTTCTTGAATTTTTAAAGATTTTTTTAATCTTACTGTTCAGGAGAAAAACCCCTCACAGGCTAGTCATGTATGATAATACTTACATATTTTGTACATTTTTCATTTTAAGCTTTTTATCGAAACTTTTGTCCTAGCAGACAATAATATTAGCTCTCTGTTCCTTTTTTTGTCCAGTTATCTCCACAGATAATGCTTGCGGTCTTAGTTGGTGTGATTACGGTCCACACAGAGCCAACAGCCTTACTGTTGGAGACGCTTGGGAGAAGGGTAGCAAGAGCAGGCAGGATCACACACGGGAATTTTTGGAGGTGATAATTACTGCCCGCTACTTGCCGTTTACACCCATTTTAAACCTGAACAGTGGTGTTCACGTTCATGAGCATGACCTGGGTTGTGGTCATTAGAATGGGATTTGACTAAAAACTGGAAATCAGTTAAGATGTGGAGACATAGAAAGGAGGCAGTTACCCTAAGACGCTATAAAACATTAGTGTTTCGGTGCTGGCAGGAAAATGTGGTGCTACCCAGATGCCATGAGCTATCCACTGGGCGATGCAGCAGAAAAAGCTGAGAAACATGAAAGACTGCATTCCCCTAACACCAGAATGCTTTTTCTTTTGTGTAACTCAGCAATTTTTAGGGGAAAATAGTGTTTCTGTGGAGTCACTCAAATTGAAGTTTTAGCCTGACAAGCAGCCTAGATGAGAGACAGAATTCCAGCCGGGAGCCTGGGAGAAGGGGCTACCGGAGGTATTTAACTGGAAGGTGTCCGAATGGAGACAGCCACTGGTTCATTGAACTCTGGGCTGATACTGAGTGGAGGAAGGTGCCAGAAGCTACCCTGGGTCACTGAAAACAGACATTTATGAATTAACAGAATGGAGATGCACGTGGGGGGTCTCTCCTGGTAGCTGCGCTCCCACTGTTTATCCACTCTCCCTCCCAGCCGGACTGAGGCTCTTCTGGAAACACCAGAGGTCTCTCACGGGCTCTGTAAAAGGCCGGACGGAGTCAGGATCAGTCTGAGACGGAGAGGCCCCCGGAAAGTGCACCTCAAGGAGGCCTCCTTCTTAGATCTGCACGTGAGTGTTGGCATCATTGGCCGCCTCATAGTATGTGAAAATCTGGAGTCCTACCTGCATTGAATACATTAGCATAGGCCATCATTGACTCTTTTGGCTGCTTAGTTGTTGTATTTTTTTAATCTCTCTTGAAAAGCAAAAACAAATTTAAGAAACTTTATATAAAGTGTTTTTAAACTTTTTCAAGAAAGACCATTATATCCTGGGTAAAATCAAGGTACGGTGTATTCTCAAAGGCAAAGAAAATTACTTGACTGCAAGCTTTTCTTCATGTGTGCTTGAGTGCCGATTTAATTAACAAAATACATGATTCATAATAAAGTATGTTGTGGCAGCTAGGATCATTTATGCTGTAATATTTTTTGGTACTTTCAGCAAATCTTGAAGGAACCCAAAATGGCTGCTTCCATTATGAATCCCTATATAAAGCGTTCTGTGAAAGTGAAAAGCCTAAATGACATGAGCGCAAAAGAGAGATTTTCTCCTCTCACATCCAACCTGATCAGTAAGTATTAGATCTTTCCCACTGAAGTCCCTGAAAAATCTTGCTACTGGAAATGTGGTCCATGGACCAGGAGCATTAGCATCACTCGCCTTTTGGAAGTAAAAAGTGTCAGGACTTTAGCCATCCTGCTAAATCAGAATCTGCGCCTTAACTAGCTCCCCATGTGAATTAATTGTTTGTGCATTAAAGCTTGAGGAGTACTGTCCAAAGCGTATTAAGATGTAAGAAAATAATTGCCGTCAGTACTTTTAGCCTATGGAGAAGACCAGCGGGATTCATACCAAGAAAATGGCTTGTAGCCAGTGGTTGTAACTCCGTCCTTGAAGACATTTGCGTTCTTTGGTGCATTTGGCTTGCTTTTGAGGTATCTTGGCCAGCCAGAATATGAGCTCTGAAGAAAATGTGCTCATGTCATCATCTTTGAATATGGATCTATGTTAATTGGAGGTTAGATTCCAGCCAGAAGAAAGTCACATGGCAAGCTTTGAAGAAGATAACTGTTGCAGATCTGTGAGACCTCCCCCAGCACCCACCCTGCTAATTTAGACGTGAATCAGTGCTGGTTCTTTTTAACACGGAGTATACTTTTTAAACAACAAGTTGCATCTTCTTAATTCATATTCTTGAAGGACGTTGAATATGGTATTTTAAGACTACAAATCTAAGCTTTTGAGATGAATATAATATCTCATGAATAACCTGTTTCAACTGAGGTTCATCTTACTGAGACACCTTCCCTTTCCCAGATTTGCTTGCGGAGAATGGTCGCTTGGACAATACCCCTGGAGTCATTTCTGCCTTTTCGACCATGATGAGCGTCCACCGTGGAGAAGTACCGTGCACGGTGACCACCGCATCTGTAAGTGACAGCCTGTTGCCGCTAGATTTGCTTTGACATGTCATGAGTCACATTTTGCATAATGAACAGAAAAAAACAGGCTGAAATCCAGGAATTGGTAAAGGTGACTTGTCACTTAGGAGGTTGACTTCAGTTCTTGAACAGTTCTGCTCTGGAAGGGCCAGTTGTGTATCTTCTTAGTGCCTCCCTAACCAGTGACCACTCAGAAGGACCAGACTGGTTTAAAGTGTGTTAGGAAGTAGTGGTTATTTTCCTTTACAGGTTTGAGTTATTTTGTAAATACCTTATTAAGTAGGCTCTTGAAACTTGGGTGCCTTAATTTTCTGTGGTGATTGGGAGCATTGAGCACATAGGCCCTTTGATCTTGTGGCATTGCTGAAATGGGCTATAATAATGGACACCATTTTTTGAAAACCTACTGTATGCTTTATAACTTACTATTTTTTTCTTAAGATTTTATTTATTTACTTGACAGACAGAGATCACAAGTAGGTGGGGAGACAGAGAGAGAGAGGAGAAAGCAGGTTCCCTGCTGAGTAGAGAGCCCGACGCGGGGCTCGATCCCAGGACCCTGGGATCATGACCTGAGCCGAAGGCAGAGGCTTTAACCCACTGAACCACCCAGGTGCCCCTATAACTTACTATTTCAATAGCAGAGTTCCATGTGGGGTAGAATTATCCTTATTTTATAGATAAGGAAACCCAAGGAAATTAAGTGGCTTGCCCAGGATGACAAAACATGGAGTCAGGATTTGAACATAGGCCTCTCTTGCAGAAGTGCATGTTCGTAAGCTACACTGCATCCCCAGAATTAATTTTGTTGTTGTCTTAGATATCTATTTCCTCCTAAGGCAGTTCACTTGCTACAGGAAAACAACCTGTGGGGCTTAATTATCAGCAGAGGATGGTAGATTGGCTTGGAATACACAGCACCTGACCTTGTCTGGTATTTCCAGTGTTTACAAGATACTCTGACTCTCCAAAAGAGCGCAGTCTCAGAGAGACATTTTAGCACGTGTGTGCATTTGCACACTTGTAGCTCCATAGTTGGTGCCACCAAAGCACATAACTGGCTGAGAATCGACACAGCTCAGGCCTTCACCCCAGCGCACTGGGACCGCAGCAGCTCTCCCCAGCAGGAGCCCGGTGAGGCTTCACCTGGCAGGTGGTCACACCATCCCTGTGGCTAAGCCCTGGTACAGGTCACTCAGAGATACAAGGACGTGATTTTTTTCAAAGGGTGCATATTGTAAAAGTTTCTGAGAACCAACTGTTGCTAATGCTTTTGAAGCTGAAACTTCTTGAGTAAATAGGTTTCCAGTGTTTGAAAACAAAACAAAAAATCACTTCTTGATTAATGATCAAGTAAGAGCTTCTCGCTGCCCCAAGTCCTCTAGATTCCAGGAGACGGTGGGTGTAAAATGCCCGGCACCTGGTATGCATCTCAGTGGAAGGTGTGCACATACTTCCAAGTTCTCTAACCTTGGAGGCTCGGCAAATAACATTTTGATGAAACACTGATAGACTTGGGACTCCTGGGGGGCTCAGTCAGTTAAGCGTCCGACTCCTGATTTCAGCTCGGGTCATGATCTCAGGCTTGTCCAAGCCCCTGCTTCAGGTTCTAGCTCACTGGGGAGTCTGCTTGTCCCTCTTCCTCTCCCCACTCCCCCACGCATGCACGCTCTCCTTCTCTCTTAAAAACAAAACACTGATTTTTACAGCACCACCCCCCACAAGAGACGTTGTCATATCTGTGCAAGGACAGAACACTTTTCTGATAGCTTTTGGACTCCTGGGTGTGGGGGTGGGAGCTCAGATTTGTGACAGGTGAGAGGCCTCTCCTTCAGCCTGACTCACCCGCACCTCACCGGGCGTAAGAGGGGGGTCAGGAGGAGCTGAGTGGCCCGGTGCTCGCCCCGTCAGAGGAGAGGACAGAGCTGCCCCCACCCCTCCCCGAGGCTCCGAGAGGGTGGGAGTGTGCCCCTAGAGCTCCTGCTGACTGCGGGGCTTTGGGGTTCTAGGACCAGGTTAAACTGCAGCTTTCCATCTGGGGAAATAGCTGCACAGAGAAGAGGCTGTGTCCTCAGGCATCATTCACATCGGGGTTTTCCCCTGGGCCTGGGTGTGAGCGGTACTTCTAGTCCCTGCACTGCTAGTCCCTACACTGCTCCTTCCGGGCAGCAGAGACGGGGAGGGAGCGGCGCTCACGGGGCTCCGGCCGCTCCGCACAGGGATTCACCAGGCGGGTCTTGTCGGTGTGTGTGCCAGTGAGATTTTTGGCCTTTTACTATGGAAAGTTTCTGTTGTGCTTTATTTAAATTTAAAGGATGGTTTTGTCCCTTTTTAGCCTTTAGATGAAGCCACTCTTACTGAATTAAAAACAGTCCTGAAGAGCTTCCTGAGTAAAGGCCAAGTCTTAAAATTGGAAGTTAAGGTAGGTTTTTAATTATGTCTGGTATGTCTCCTCGGGGTGTCTGACAGTTTAATAGCTGTGGAAAGTGAAAAATTAAATCTGATGATATACTCAGTTGCTTGTACTAGAATTTTACATTTTTGACTTAAATGATTGCGGATTCCAGGCACAATTTGACTTCTGCTTTTCTCTAGATGTAATTGTAACACCCTGATTTATGCAGCATGTAGACCTTTCAAAAGCACTTTTCATCTTTCCTTTTGATCAATGAAATGTCAGTGCTTTTTCATGTTTCCAACCTGTGTTCTAGACTGATCCATCAATCATGGGTGGAATGATTGTCCGTATTGGAGAGAAATACGCTGATATGTCCGCGAAGACCAAGATTCAGAAGCTGAGCAGGGCCATGCGGGAGGTTTTCTGAAAGTGCTGATTTTCTGTCGGTGAAAATTCCTAAACTTAGAGCAACAATAAAATGCTTCCTGAACAGAACATCGTGTTTTCGGTCTTTTTTGAAGTGGAAATACGGGAGCCTTATTTTTATATCTTATTTCAGAATCCCCCTAGTTGAAGGGTTAAAATTCCCACTGTTTGGAGATTTTAGTTTGTGTAGATTATTCTTAGGAATTTATGGAAACGTGTCATTATGAAAAACAGTTAAGGGGCGTCTAGGTGGCTCAGTTAAGCGCCTGCCTTCAGCTTAGGTCACAATCTTAGGGTCCTGGGATTAAGCCCTACATCAGGTTCCTGGCTCGGTGGGGAGCCTGCTTCTCCCTCTTCCTCTGCCCCCTGCTTGTGCTCTGTCTCTCTCTCAAATGGATAAAATCTTAACCAAAAAAAAAAGCCAACATTTATTAAGACCTTTTATGCCAGGCACTATTAAGTTCTTAATGTATCTTACCTTACCTCGGGTCCTTGGCCTCTGAGCCCAGAGCCAGGGGAGGGGCTGAACCTGCAGGTGGAGTTAAGACACCAGCAAACCAGGCCACTTACTGTCCTGCAGTTTCTATTGTCCGTGCCCATGCCCAGTCAGAGACACTGGAATTGGTCCTCCGGGCTGGTCGGGACACCATGCTCTCCATGCTTCTTACAGCTTCTGCCCGTCGCGGACCAACGCCTGTTGCTGTGTCCTGCGTCGGTCCGGTGGATTGGGTCTGCAGAAGGCCCTTCAGAGAGGGCCAGCGTGCTCATCTGATGGCCCTAACAAGTTCTTAAGTCCCGTGGGTCTTGTTTTGACCCCAAAGTGATTCATCTGTAAGACGTATTGTTCTATTACCTATAAAGGCATTGATGCTTTCTGTAAAGGCTTTCAGATTCTCACCAAAAAGAGGTCTTCATTCTAGAATCTACTAGAAGAATGCCATTAATCTGCTAATAGGCGTTCATTCCCTCAATCCCACTGGGGGCAGAGAGCAGGGTGAGAGCTGGGCACTCAGCAAAAGAAGCCAATCCCAGCCCCTGTGCATGTCCTCAGCCAAGGAATGACCAGGACGTTTGGCCCAGAGTAGGAAATCGGGATCTTCTCCCACTGGAAGCTGCTGTTCCAGTGATGGCGACACCAGTCGCTGAAAAGTTCAGCCCACTGGTGCTGCCGATTCTCAAAGGGCTTTCTAGCCAACCAGCAGGCCAGCACCGCAAATGTTAGTACAGTCCTGCTTCCACAAGCTGGGACCCAACACAAGGCGATAAGACTTGTGCTTCTCTGATGATGACAGTTTAGCTGACAGGGTTGCCTGAAGGGATTCCTCTGAGACTTCCCTGTTTTCACGTGCAGCCATCATCACACTTCGGGTTAGAAGAATGTCCTGTGGGCCTAGAACCTTTACCTGGTATGGGCCAGGCACACACCACCAGAAAGTTCCCTAAATAAGGGGCTAGGACACCATCTACAGTAAACCTCAGGATGTAGACCAGCTGCTGTGCACCCTGGGACAGTAGCCGGGTGGCTGGGAACATGTGCCAGCACCGCCCAGGGGGTGTGCGTGCAAGCCTGCTCTGCTGCTCCCAACCTACTCCCAAGCTGGGGGGCACCCAGCTTCTCCAAGCCTTGGTCTCCTCCCCTGTAGATGGGAGTGACAACACCCACTTCCAGAGTCGCTGCGAGAGGGAAGCAAGATAGCGAAGAATTTAGTAGAGGGCCTCGGAGATGTCAAGATGTCAATAAACATGAATTACTGGCTCTACCAACTCTCACTTCCCGGGATCGATTGATGAAACAGCACTCACCTGACTCAAGGTCACATGACAGAGTCCGTCTGGTACTGCCTGCGAACGTCCCAGGTCCTCAACGGCTTGTCCAGCGCTCCTGGTTCCTAATAGAGCATTAGGATGACTCTTGCTCCATCGGTCCTCCAAGGCGGCATCTCCCTAGTAAAATACCCTTGATCCTGGCATATCTCTCCCTCCTCCCCCATATAGGATGCCGCATTGGAGACCACCTCACATACAATTTATAACAACCTTGTGATACAGGTGGGATAGACATCACCCTACTTTCAAACGAGGGAAGAGGTTGAGGGGCCCTGGGGTGTGCTCAGTGTCATGTGCTTGACCAGCTGGTGGATCAAGTCCCCAAGCGCAGGTCTTTCACCCCCCATTTTGTGCTGGTCCACCATGGCCCTGACCATACCATGGCATGCGGCCTTCCATCGCTGGAGCCAACAAAGTGAATCTTAGTTGAGTCCCTGTGTCCCTTCCCACGTTGTCCCTAAGATGCTCTCGATTCACCCCCTCACCCAGGTCAGATCTTCCCTATATTTCCCCTCCTGTTGGCCTTCTAGAAAAAAAGTTCCCCAGACACCAGCTGTCTCAAGTGCCTGTTCTTGGTCACCCTCCAAGAGGGTTTGGACAGCAAACTGATTCCCTTCCTAGAGCTGCCCCAGGATGGGCAGACGCAGGACGACTGCAGCTCGGACGTCCTGCAGGCATGACGAGGCCTGGGGCCATCATGCACCCCTGTGCTGGAACCAACCTGCCCTCCAGCTGAAACCATACATCCCTCCTGGCAATCATGCTTGTCTGAAACTCTGGCTTCCTCCTGGCCAGCCAACTGCATAATCACCTGACAAATGACAAACATCCCGTTGGGGCCACTTGGTACCTTCCCAGAAGCCAGGAGTGCCCAGACTGCTGGTTGGCCCCAACATCCAGTCACCCAACTTTTAGCTGGGCATAGGGCCACCCAGCTAGGGACTCCATTTACTAGTGTCCCTTGCAGTGCCTGACCGAGGAATGAAATTCCAGCAAACGAGTGAGGGGAAGAAATGATGTATGGATCTTCCTGGATCGCCCTCCAGAGGAGCCAGCATGCAATCCTCTCAGGAGGTCCCCTTTCCCTTTGGCTACGTGCAGACGACAAGGTGGGAGCTGGAGCAACTGCACCCCAGCGTAGAGCCTATGATTTCAAGGGCGGGGCCACCCTACCCAACCAGACCTTGGACCTCTGGGTCCTTAACCAGAGGGCAAAATAAACCTCTCTTGTTGAAGCCATGGGATGCTGGGTCTAAGTGCCAGCAGCTGAGTCTGTATCCCAACCAGTACCCCAAGTTCCCTGAAAAGCCCTGTCTTCCTACATCCCAGCTTCCCTCCTGACTACAGCCAGCCCCACAGGGCACCAGGCAGAGCACAACACAGGTAAATCATTGTAAAACCACAAGTTTCTAAGACGTGTGGCAGGTGATGGACAAAATATCTTTAGGAGAATGTTTTGCTATAATAGTGCCCAAATCCTACAGATCAAACCCAACAACCCTCCTGTTGGCTAAGCCCACAGCAACAAGAGAAATGACGAAATGCTTCAAATACTGCCCTATGTGATCATCAGATCATCGGTGGGTCACTCTACCCACAGATCCATGTACATTGGTATTCAAGCAAGAGGATGATTACAAAGCAACCTAAATGTGACTATTTGGGATTGTTTAAATAAATTAGGATACACTCAGACAATGAGATACTATGCAGTCCTTAAAAATCAAGTTGTGGAAGAATATATATATTCACAGTATTATATATATATGTACACACACACACGTATATATATGAGTTAATCAATAAAATAGTAGTGAAAAGATTTATATAATTACATAATTGGACATTGCCTTGCATAAGGGAAGTGCTCAATGAATATTAGCTATTAAGTAGTATAAGAGCACCTTGAGGCACCCGGGTGGCTCAGCTGGTTAGGCATCCAACTCTTGATCTCAGCCCAGGTTTTGATCTCAGGGTTGTGAGTTTGAGCCCTGTGTTGGGCTCGATGCTGGGCATGGAGCCTACTTCAAAACAAAAACAAAAACAGCATCTAGCATACACACACATACACACACACACACAGCAAGAAAATACAGGAATGGTGAGTGTCAAAATGTTAACATTTATTTTCATGTGGAAGAATATCTCCATGAACTGATTTTCTTTCCTTTGTACTTTTCTGTGTTTGCTGAATTTTCAGCATTAACAAATATCTCTTCTATAATTAGGGAAAAATAAATATTCTAGAATAAACTATTTCCTTGATTATGCTGGCTCCTAAACTGGGTTAAATAGGTATTTATTCAACATGTTTTAAACCGGTGATTCCTTCCACCCTCCGAGCTGTGCAAGGGGCAACTTATCAAGCTCAGAGAGAAGTAGGTATAGTTTGGAAAAGAAGTGCATTATTTTCTTTGTTTATGATGAGACTTAATTTATTTTTTAAACCTCAAGAAACCAAGGGAAGGGTGTAGGATATTTAGGTTTATGAAAAATGGGGCCTCCTGGTTTAAAAAGGGTGAAGACATGCTGTTTTAGTGTGCAAATTTTTTTTAATGTGCTCTAACAATGCAACTGGCATTCAAGCCAATCAGAGAGCTTAAAGGACTGATTCATATTCAGAGAAATCAGTGACGAAGTTGGGAAGAATTAGCTTAAAACCAGATCAGAAGAAAATGCTATAAATCATCCCCTAAAATTCAGATAACAACAAAATCCAGTGTTGGGTTTGCTAATGGTGCCCAGAGTTAAAACTCAAGGTTCTGAACACAGAGCTGTTGGTGTAGGAAACTTCGTCGAAAGCCAGAGTAATCCTCTGAATGCCTTCGTAAGACAATCTTAGCTTTATGCTCCCTTGTCCGCACCCCCGGTGTTTCTTCCCACACAACTCACCGACTTCTCAAATTCTCAGAAGTAGTCAGTACTGGGAAATCGAGTTCTACTTGGCACTAACATCTGTCCGAAGAAAGCATGGGAAGGCTTGTTGGTTTGGTTTGGTTTTTTAAGTTTTGTTTTAAGTTTGGTTTTCCTTCCACGACTACCTTATCCGCGGGAGAAAGAAGGGCACAGGAAGAGAAGCCATTTGCAGAGCTATCTGCTTCCTGTCTGCTCAGAAAGGAGGTGGGACCGAAAGAACCCAAAATAATCCACCGTGACAGGGTTGGCTTTCTCATTTTATTCATGAACCATGTGAATTTAAACCATCCAGGTCAAAATGAACACAGAGCTGTTTTGAAGAGATCGTTCATTTTAGGTTCAAGATACACAGGAAGAGTAAACTGTACCCATGTCGCTACTGGTTTAAGGGGAAAAAAATCAGTTACCATAGGCTGAGTCGGCAAAATTTAACATTGCATACACAATAAGGTGCGAAGGGACACTCAAACAGCAGAAATAACCTCAGCTTCTTTTCAACAAACAAAAAAAGCGACCTCGTGTTTTGGCCCTGCTTCATCAAACCTTAGACAGATACACATAATTCTACAATTTATGATAGAGTCTAATAATGTTTAGAACTCCATAGACATTACATATCAGACAATATAGTCTCCCTTCCGTGGAAAGTTAAATAGTACCATTATTTGGCAACAGAAGTATATTACAGTCAATAGGACATCCATGGCGGGGTGGGGGGGACTGGTCTCACCTCCACCCCCACCCCCACCAGGGAAGGGTTGTGAGGGGAACGACATGCCACCAGCACTGTGACCCATTTGTCACTGGAAACACAAGGGGCTCGTTCAGACTGATATATTCTTTTCCAAACAGGTAAAGGCTTGTAAGCACTGCTGGGCAGGACCCTCGCGCTCTGGTTTCTCCTGTCCCCCAAATTTTCAAGACAACTAGGGCCCAAGAGGCAACTGACTGGCTGATTCGTTCCCACTCACAGCCCTATTGCTGCCCCAGCCAAGAGGGCATGGTGCTGTGGAAGGTCAGCCCCTGTGCTGGGCAGATGGACAGAGCTCGTCTGGTTCTGCTGGCTGACCTGGGAGTGGCCTCCCCAGGCAGAGTTTGAACAAGGAGATCTCTGAACAGCTCCATCTTTGGGACCAGAGTCAGTTACATCCACATAGTTCCTCAAGGTGATTTGCAGATTCCTTCTATGACTCAACAGATTCCAGAAAGCTTCCAGAAATCACAGCTTCCCACCCCCTGAAGTCCAGGAAATCCCGTGGACTCCAGTGTCCCCCAGTCTCAGACTTACCAATAAGGGACTCCAACGGTCAGTTAGCAGCATCAAGAAACACACAGCTAACTGTTGAAAGACGTGCTGAAAACCCCCCACACATCCCTGCAAGCCATCAGCCCTACACTCTCCATGGCAGGGACCCAGACGCAGGGCCCCATCTTCTCAGAAACTGGCTATTTTCTCCACTGCATCACTTCCGGTCTGTCAGGGAAGGCCGGCCACCTCCTGCAATGACTCCCAAATATGTCTCTCAGGGGTTTAGACATTGAGTTTCATGGGACTGTGTATTCCATCTTTCCACAGAGGGCCCGCAGGGACATTCCTGGTGGCCAGTCTGTCCCCTAGAATCAGCCTGGACTTCTGACCCTTTTCTGGGAAGAGAAGGAAGGCCTCTTGCCCCTGGGATCTCCGTGAGGGACACGAGGCTGTTCGGCACACTTCATTCTTCAACCCACCCAGCTATGCGACAGGAGGAGATGGTGAAGATGCCCCAGGAAATTTCACTGAAAACGCGAACACCAAAGGGATATGCGGAATCTAGCCAGAAAGAGAGCTGTAAAGGGTGATCTGGAAGCCAGGGGCGGGGCACCTCCCTTCATGTTCTGAACTCTCTAGAAGGGTGTTTGGTTCAGTCTTGAATATCTGACCAAACTTCCAGAACTTCCAGAAGCTTCTGTCGTACATGGATCTGATGGGAAACAGGCTCTCAGTCCTCTTGTCGCTTCCTGGCACAACCAGCCTCCAGAATGTTACCTGCTCAAATCAGTTTTTAATGAAACAACAAGCTCCCATCTGAGGTCGTAGCTATAGGATGCTTGTCATTTTTTTCACACCACCCATTTGACTTCCATTAATCATATTCTCTGCCCCCAAAAATGACTTCTTTGAATATCTAACATATGCAATTCGTATTTTCTTTTGAATATAAGAAATTTAGTTGGGCTGAACCCAAGTAATCTGATTACGCATTTTCTACTCCTGGAATAGGTTTTTATTATTTTTTTTCTATAGTTCTATGCACTTAAATTAGATTCCTAAAATACTCTCATATACATACAGAAAAATAATCTCTCAATGACAAATCACATTTTACAATAACAAGTTAAATATTTCGACTACAGAATCTGTGTTAATTTATGCAACATTGACCGGCATAGCCTCTTCCATACCATATGTACATTTAGTTAAGGACATTCCCTAAAACACACAGCAGAGATTTCAAGACAAACCTTTTTAGGAGCATAACTTTTTCACGTTATGTAGTGGAATTCTGCATTTTCCTTAGCCGGAAACTGTATCAAATGCAGAAAACCAGATGCCAAGAGCCGATTATCATACACAGGACATTTTGTTGTTGTTGTTGTAGATTTCTCACGTATATACATGTATTTACACATATGCTGACCACCTGTAGATGTGAGGGTACAAAGCTAATGTAGCTAAGGCAATACAACACGAGTTACATGCCTGCCAACTTCCCTATCTACGCAGGGTAGGGAGGAGGGGGACAGGAGGGTATGGACTTCGGCTAGCTGGGTTTCAGCTGACATCATCTGAAGTTGGCTTCACAGTTCAAAGACACTTGGGCTATTGGCAATGTGTGTTTTAAACGCATGTGTACAAATAAATATCGTTACCAAAGATCTTGCCAGCATATCTGCTTTCTGACACGTGACTATCTAGCAGATAACATTTGAAGGACGCTGATTGGTAAAATGCCCATCAACACGTTCGTCTGAGAAAAACGATGCCAGCACAATGCTAAGTCAATGCCTCCAGGAGATATTTTCCAAGCTTTCAGTAGTGTGGAAGACTGCATTACATGGAGAAACAAAGCTAGAATTTGCTATTTCCTTCAGAGTGAGGCAGTCACTTCCACAAGGATGAATTTGCAATGTCTGTGCAACTTTCTGTCAACATTTTTACTTAGCAAGCTTTCTAATCCCAGGACAGAACTGGGAAACAGAGAGGATTATTGCTCTGTGTGTGTAGAAATGAGACTGATTTGACAAGAACCAGCAGAACCGCAAAGGTTTTGGAGGGTCTGGCCTAGTGCAAGACAAAGAAACAAGAAGCTGCTTTGTGAAAGAAAGTGGCAGCCAGTGCATGGCAGGAGGATCGATTCCAAGATCGTCCGCCTCCAGAAGCTTCTACAACTTGAGGCTACTCACACAGTGGGTTTTCTCCTCTTTCCTGACCTCTCCCGGCTCCAAAACCATCCATGCGACCTGACGGGAAGCACCCAGCTGGGAAGCCCTGTCTGGAAGTTACCCGGGACCCTGCAGCTCTCTCTCCAGAAAATGGCCTTGGACCAAGCAGCGTCCAGTCCCTGGGGAAGGGACATGAGCCCTTCCCCCGGCCTCCCTGCTTCTCCTGACTGTCCCCTGGACGGTCCTTTGAAGGCAGAAGCTCGGAAAACCTCTCTGTCCTACTAAAAAAGGGGAGAAAAGTCCTCAGTGGCCAACTGAAGATCAAAAGGAAGGATTTCATTTCAAATCAGTGGGTTAAAGACTCGTAGGCCTCTGGGCGCCTTGTGGCAGGCCCTCGCAGAGGGGCCAAGAGATGGGCAGGTGACTCCCTTTCTGGCCCTGGGGCGCAGCTGTCACCTAGGGGCTCAGATCTTGTACCCTCTGATTAGCCTAGACCATCTGTGCTTCTGTGAAATAAAAGCAGACATTTTCAAAAGTACTGGGAGCCCGGCTCCCCACAACCTGCGGGGAGACTTTCCAAAGAAGACAGAAGACAAAGCCGCACCCGCTCCAAGGACCAACTGAAAACCCAGCGGGCCCAGGGCCAGCTTCCTGGGGTGTGACCTGTGCCGTCGCGAGGGACCATGTGCTTAGAAGGGCCCACGCTTAGTTTAATTCTCTGCTGTCACCGCCTCCAAATTCGTCATAATTTTCAATAAGGGGCCTCAGATTTTCATGTTATATTTTTCATGGGGCCTGAATGCGACGATGGAGAGTCAGACCCATCTGCTTCCTTGTTCAATCCACATATCTTCATTTCTCCTGGTGACACACACACACACCCCCCACATGCGTACCGCATGCACACCGCACACACAGATCACACACAGCCCATACCGCACGCATTCACACACGGTCTCACACACCACGCGCACACACACACCACACAGATACCACAGCCTCACACTCATGCTATCCTCTCACACACCACACACACTTACACACCACACTCACACTCACACACCACACACACACACACTCGCAACAAACCACACACCCTCTCACATACATACCATATACATTTACACACACCACAGTCACACTCACACTCACACTCACACTCTCCTCTCGCAGACCACACACAGCCCTCTCACACACACACCACATGTTGTCACACACCACACACACTCACACCACCGATACTGTCTCACACTCATGCTCATACTCTCCTCACACACCACACACACCCCACGGATTCACACACACACCGTACTCCCACTTTTACACACACTGTATACACACACACTCACACCACACACACTCATGGACTCACACACACACCCCGTACACACCCCGCACAAGGAGCTTCTGTGTCCCCCACCAGCGCTCTGCATCTGAATTTAAGGAAGTCCTGGTCTCCGAGGAGAGCCCGTTATCCAGGCCCAGTAAAGCCCTGACTCCCAGAACCTTTGTGGGAGAAGACGCCTCCCTGGGGGGCCGGGGGGGGGGGGGACACCTCCAACTTCCCACCCCCCCCAGACCCCCGGGAGCCGAGTCTCAGGGACTTTCACAAAGCAGATGGGAAGGCTGAAGGCCTCCCCGCACCCCACGACCAGCCCCGGCAGCACCGAGCGCCAAAGGGTCACCAGGTACCCCGGGGGCGCTGAGACCCCTGCCCACGCCTGCCGCCAACTCTTGCCCTCTTCCGCCTCCAGTCTCACCACCCTCGGGCTGGCCCCGGGATTTACTCGAGAGCTCAGTCCCGGAGCCACAGCCGGTGGAGCCAGCACCCGGGAGCCGCCCGCGGGACCCGCAGGGTTTCCAGGAGGGAGATCGCCCCCTGGCGGCGACGGTGGGGAGAAGGGCAGCCGCGGGCTCCTCCCCCAGACGCCGCCAAGCCTCCCCACCTTCTCCGGTTAGCCCCAGGGCCCCCTTTCTTTTTAGATGGAGAAACAGGAGGAAGTAAGCCATTTGAGCATAAGAGGAGAAATGCAGAGGAACAGAGCTTTAGAAACTCAGCCACACAGGAATGTTCTTTTTTTAAAGGATGAAAGTACAAAACCAGTGTTCCTAGGAGAAAAAAATCTCTATTCCTCCCACTGAGTAAAAAGAAACCCTGGTTACTGGTTAGTTCTCAGGAAATAGCAGAGAAATGCTCCATTTTTTTTTCAAGGTTGACCAAACGAGCCCACTTCTGAACAGTCCTACTCGGTGGGCTCTGAATACTAAAATAGTCACACTATTCAGATGACAGTAACACTAGAAGCTGGTATAGAAAGTAGAACGGAATCCTATTAAAAACAGCTCACAAAACCCCTGACATACAGTAGGGGCAGATTTGCCCTGAAATACAACCACCACACATAGGGTCCCAAAAAATCACTCTATTATGTGTGTGTTACCTGGTTCCCCAAGGCCAGAGTAAGAGGGCTCCTTTTCACAGAGGAACTGATCTGCCTGTCACTGATGCAATTATTTAGAGGTGGAGATGAATTTTTACAACCACTGGGTGTCACTTAAATAACGTAACATCAGATCCACAACTAGGCCACGAAAACCACAGAGGCAGACCTCTCCAGTCCACCTCCCAGTCCCCTAAGACAGGGGCCTGGAGCAGCCCGGGGACTTCCCGAATCAGAACAGTATGCTACTAGCATTGCTACTAAGAGATCACAACCCAGAGATAAGACCTTCTAAGGTGGTGGCATCTGGGTTTCAATGCTCCCGAGAGAGAGCTGTTAGACGTTTCTAGCCTTCCCTTGGAGGAAGATTTCCATGCTTATCAGGAAGATATTCTAGCTCCTGCAGACATCAGGTGATGTACCTTAATTGAGCTCCATGACCTACAAACATCCTGGATCTGACGCCACACAAGGGGAGGAGTGGGGAGTTCTAGAATTTTCCTTTCCTCTCACTCAAATAAACAGCCATTTTCCAAGTACGATCAACATGCCAACTTGATTTACAGGATATGAAACGGCCCGCACAAAGCATGACTCAGGGCACTGCCAGGAGAGTGTTGGCTGCTGACCTGACCATTCCCCACAGGAGAGGCATGTCAGCACCTCAGGGCAGAAAGAGAACAGGCGACACCTTCCAGGTGTGACTTTGACCAAATACTTCATAGGGTAGCTCCGACCACAGCGTCTGAGGGCTTCACCTCATCACTGGCTTCTGGTGCTACCAACTATGCTTTTCCCTGGTAGGAACTCGAGTTCCTATACTGGAAAGCAAAGAAGGAACATCTGGGATCCCCAGTTTCCCTCACCTCCCTTCCGGCCCAGGAGGCTCTAACTTAGAGAGCAGGCCCACCTGGAGTGAGCAGACCCTCGGCCAACCTCACATTCACTTCACGCTGGAAATGACCCTGCTTCCTCTAGACTATGCCGGCATCTATTCCAGAGTGCTCCTGTCTGCAGGAACGTTCGTCTCCACCCTCAGAAAGAGAAGGCAGGCAACATAAAATAAAAGGCAAGAAAGCACATGAAATAACATATTAAAAAAAAAAAAACCCACTAGCAGTTTCCAGCAGAAATTCTTCAAGCTGTTAAACACAGAAACAAATTTTCTTCTATGAATCAAAAGGTCCCCCCAGCTCGAAGAAGCTATTTGGAGAAGAGATAGAGAAGGCTTTTTCTCCTACAAAGCAGTGTGGCAAACCCTAAAATAAACTCCCAAATCTCCAGCTTTTCTGATAAAACCAGAAGCACCCCATCCATTCGGCCCTTGCTCTCCAACCCCACTGGATTCTAGAATGTTCCCACGCTGTATGGTCAGTGGCTTATGATTGCACAGCCAGCTCCTAGAGAGACGGCCCACCTGCCTGGTCTTGGGTGGTGGACCTGCATTCACCCTTCCCCGGAGACTCCAGCCTTGTCCCCTGGCCCCAGTTTCTCAGGCATCCCTGGTGACCCTCGCCTAGAAGAGTCCCCCTTCCAGAGTCAGGCGAGCCTGGGGTCTGAGTGGACAACCCTCCAGGCTCTCCTGGTTACAGCAGAACCTGGTTCCAGGACATGCTGCTGCCTGCCTGTCTGCCAGGGGACACGGTATCAGCCAGAGACACCCTGCCCCAGAGGAGCTAGATACGGTCTGTCCCTTCAAGAGAGCTAGTCTACGAAAAGCCCCAGGCCACAGGCCACTGAGCTCAGTACATAGCCTGTGAGCAGAAAGGCCCCTTGCTGGGCTAGAGGAGGTCAGTGCAGCCCAGAGAAGAAGGGCAGCTTGCAGGGCGTCTGGAGGGCTGGGAACAGGACGCCAGGATACAGTAGCCTGCAGACACCCTGCATTTGGAAGCACAGAGCTAGGAAACAGATCGCTTCTTGGAAAGAGATGTTTCATCTCTAGGAAACGGAGCCCAGGTGGCCAAAAAGGCAGAAGTGAGGGATAGAGGTCAAAGAGACCCCAGGCGCTGCCTACCTGTCTCTATCCCCCCACCAGTATGACTAATGAGTCACGGCTGGATCTGAGGGCCAGGTTAACTCATCCGTACGTAGGTCCGGTCGCCGTCCAGATTACACCAGTGGGGACAAGGACACTAATCTGGAATTACTACCCTGGAGGAACATCTCAGGGATGCTTAATAGAGTCACTTGGGAAAAAGAGTCACATACCGTGTTTTCATGCTACATGAATTCTGATCATGGGATGCTGGGAGTGGGTGACCTCGCAGACCTAAAAGGGTTACAAGAAGCTTGACACTGTTCACATCACATCCTACCTGCCTAAACAGTGATGACCAGCATGACACACTAAGAGAGCCAATGAAGGAAAAGTCTCCCCCCTCCCAGAAGGAAAGGGATGGGAATGGTGATCCAAAACTACCCCGTTTTACCCAACACATACATTTTGTCTCTACCATAGAACATGTCCTTCATAAATACACTGAACAAAGTGAATTAGTTACAGAAATAGGAAAACGTGAGTTGTATGTCTACTTATAGATTTAATTTCACACAGTTTCTTAACAACGGTCAGAAAATATAAACTTAAAGTGGTCTAACTGTATTTTCTTCCGGGGAGTGGTAAACAAACCCATGCCTGAAGTTAAACTTGGTCTCTAACAGGGCTCAGTTGAAAGTTTCTAACTAAAGGGTGTGTCTGTTTGTTTTAAAAAATACTTGTCTGTTGTTCTCGATACAAAATTCTATGCTATCTTCAATAAATAAATAATAAAGTGTTTCTTAAAAGTATGAAATGTAAACTTTGTTGCCCTTTCTAACACACACACTATTAAAAATTGCTTGGAATATGACAGGGCTCTTATGGGAAATTACGACAATATGCATTCCATTCCCAGCAAAGTGGAGAGTCGGCCACTATGTTGATGCTACCCTTTATGAAGCACTTCTACAACCCTAGTTAAATTCTAAGGACCTACAGTCAAAGAGAACACCATCTAACACAGGAAAGCCAAACTCCAGTACCAAGAGAACATGCAAAGAACATTTCATGACCACGACACACTGGGATTAGGAGGACATTCACATGCGAACAAAATACAACCCACACTCTTCATTAGCAAATCAAGTTATTATCTAGTTAACCAGCCTATCTCCTGGCATTGAAGGGGCAAAAATCAAAGAACTCAAACCAAACAGTTTGGCACATGGTCATACACTCCTGACTCTGGCAACAAGCACATGTATTTCCATTACTGAGAGATTGGTTGCGTGTGGGAGAGGAGGGGAGAGAGTCTTAGGTCTTCCTCCCTTGTGAGGCTTGGATGATCCTAGAGCTTTTCCCCCCACCACATAACGGAGTTCCTTCCCCTCTTTCCACCCTACTTCCGGATTGTCACTTTTCTTCTTCACATCTTGGGGACGTCTTTCTTGGGAACATAGCAAAGACAGCTGCTGGAATTCCCCATGACAACCAGGATCCAGCACACTCCAGCAAAAATAGGCTCAGAGATGGTCAGCAGCAATTACTCTTCTCATGAAACATCATAGGACCTCCAAGCCAAAGAGAACTTTCCAGCCGAGCTGGCAACCAGGACCCAGTGGCATCGTAAAGAAGCCTTTCAGATGACCTGTGGTGATCTAATCCAGCAGAGTCGAACTTTGTAGATAACACGCCTCCTTAGCCATCTTCCAAGCGTGCTGGAAATCAAAACGCAATCGCCTGATAGTAGCAAGTGATAGTTTTCATTGACATCTATCAATAAAAAACCTGGAGGGGGACTGGAATGGCTCTAACAATGCACCTGCTAGAATCGTCCATGGACCAGCTCTTCAAAGAGCTAGCACGCTGTCTGATCAGGAGACCCTCTCCCCGAGGGATCGTATTCAGGACAGCATTTCAAACAAGGTCCCAGCGGGGAAACGAGACTCTGGGGCAGCCACAGGACCTTCATAATAATTTCTAAACATACAAAGGACCGTTATAGATCAACGGGCCTATTCAGGGACCGGTGGAGATAAGAAATAGGAGCGTTACATGAGTTCTCCAAAAATACAGACATTGCATTTATAAATCTATTGTACGGTAACCAGACCCACACCTCAGGCCCAGGGATGGGCCCAACTCCCAACCGTATCTAGCTGGGGGCTCTGGGATTTCAAAGCCCCTAGAAGCCACGATGAGACCAGCAGTGAGGACAAGGGAAGACATTTTGTTTTTGTTTCATAAAATGGGAAATTGTTTGGGGGGCAGGGAAGGATTGTCAAGAATTATTCCTAGAAGTTTTGAGGGGCCTGTCTTCGCTGTCCCTTTGCCCTGTGGCTGAATGTCAAACGGTGGTTTTAGGGAAGCCACACCATTTCCAGATTGCACCTGCTGCCGCGGGCTGGAAGTCGGCCAAGCACCATGCTGGGCCCACTCCCTATGGCTCATCAAACAACTGTAGGTCCAAGCGGACCACAATCTCTCCTGTGGGAACTTCGTGCAGCAGGAGAC
This sequence comes from Mellivora capensis, assembly GCA_004024625.1. Taxonomy (NCBI): domain Eukaryota; kingdom Metazoa; phylum Chordata; class Mammalia; order Carnivora; family Mustelidae; genus Mellivora; species Mellivora capensis. The sequence goes on from PISX010003557.1 coordinate 122,983, forward strand.
ACTTTGTAACTGGGCCCTTGGAACCCTGGTCCTTCTTGATGTCGGCCACACGGATCTCTGTCCGACCCAAAAAATCTGCAAGGAGAAAAAAACACCGTGCTCAAAGAGAGAATTCCTTTACATCAAGGCACGGATTTGGCATATTAGGAATTTCTCAGTGAACCGACACACTCTTCCTTCTTCCAAAAGAGAATTAGGTCTGTTTACAGGAATCCATGAACTATGATGACAGAGCATAATTTTTAAATGGAGTACAAGGAAAAGAAAAAAAAAAGGACACCGGAGTGGGGACAAAGTTGAGTCTGGAAGTAGGTAAAAATGGAGACTATGCCTTTCCCCATACCTGGGGACCTCTGAAGGGCTATAAGCTTCCCAGGAGGCAAGGCAACATGGGACATCCTATCAGCAGCACAAAGACTGGAAAGTAGTATCTCCCTGGGTTCAGAGGACACATTCGTGATGTCACATCCTTTTCAGAAAAGTCAAGGGTGGTGAGCGAGGGCTGGTCCTTCCTGTGCCCCCTGCATGAGCCAGAGAGCAAATGCGAGGTGTGGGAGAGGAGGCTGCAGGCTGGGCACTCTCGGCACCACTTTTCATCAAATACTGAGCATCAGTAAGAGAGCAGATGTGATGTGAATATACTTGAATATGTTTTAAATGCTAGGCAATTACAGGATGGTGTTAAATGGGCCTCCAGACCATAATTCCTTCATTTATTCATTGAGGAATTCTTTATTGGAATCTACTATGTATGCGCCTGTACTGGAAACAGCCTTTTTTCACGGTCCCATTTAAAATATGGGAATCCCAGATGTCTGGGTGGCTCAGTCGGTTAAGTGTCTGCCTTTGGCTCAGGTCACGATCCCGGGGTCCTGGGATCGAGCCCCACACTGGGTTTCCTTCTCATTGGGGAACCTGCTTCTCCCTTCCCCTCTGCCCCTCCCCCCCACATGCGTTCCCCGCACCCAAATGAATACATTTTTTTTTAAATCTTTAAAAAATAAAATAAAATGTGGGTATTGGGGGTGCCTGGCTGGCTCAGTTGATAGAGCATGCAACTCTTGATCTTGGAATCATGAGTTCGAGCCCCCTGTTGGGTATAGAGATTGCTAAAAATAAGCTTTAAAAAATTAAAAAAAAAAAAAAGACGTGGGATTTTTTTTTTCCTGGGGGACAGATACAGTGTTATTTTGTCCCTATGCTCATTTCATGGAAATAATCTCCGATGTCAGAACAACACTAGGATTTTCAATTTATGCCCTAGTGGAGTGAACACTGTGTCATGATACTTGACTATTTAAAACAACTAACAACATCCAGTCTCAAACTTTCACTTACCAGAATAAAAACTGACAGGGAAACACAGTAGGAGCCCACACGTGAGAGATTGTGATTCCATCCCTTTGATTAACCAGACATGTCGCCCAGAGGGCACCGGCTGATTCTTGCCACAGGGCTGACGTTCCTCTGGCTCAACTAACTAATTTTATCCATTGTCACTGTGGCTTTTGGAGAAGAACTCAAGGTCTGGGCTGAGACTTTGGGGGATAACCTTTGTTGTAGTGTCTTGCTTTGGAGAAACATGGGACCATGGTCTTTCTCTACGGTGGCTGGACCACTCTGGACCATGCACGCTTCGTCCACCTTCATCTGAGATGCCACAGCATCAGTAAAGACCTCTTTCTAGAAGAGGCTGAGTCTTGTCTTATGCCAACCTCATCTCTCTGGAGGGAAGCCACAAAAACTCTGCGCACCAAGTTCCCAGCTAGAAAGCAATTTACCCAGGAAAGCTGAGGGACAGGGGAGGAAGAAGGATACCACAGGGGGCCATTCTCTACTCACCGTCTGGAGAGAACTGGTCCCTTTCAAACACGGTGATACACAGGACTTCCTGCTCCAGGTCTCTGATGAAGAACTGGCAGTTGGAATTCCACTTGGGATTCAGAGTGTCCTGGATGGTCTTGGTGATGTGACACTGGGAGCCCATGGTCACCTCACAGTACGGGTTACTCTTTCCTAGAGTGGACAGAGTCTGCTGGACTCACACCTGGCTGCAGGCTCTCCTGGGCATGGCAGGGCAGGGTCCTCGCCACGGTGGGCAGCAGTTTCCCTCCATGCCCTTCATTTTTTACCCCCTCCCATTGCCACATGTGATAAATGACATAAAATGGAGAATCTGGGGCCGCCTGGGGAGCTCAGTCGGTAAAGCCGTCTGCCTTCAGCTCAGGTCATGATCCCAAGGTCCCGGGATGGAGCCCTTCGTTGGGCTCCTCGCTCAGTGGGGTGTCTGTCTGCTCTCCCTCTGCCTCCCACTCCCCGCTCACTCTCTCGCTCTCTCTCTCTCAAATAAATAAATATCTTTTTTTAATTTAAAAAAAATTTTAAATTTTAAAAAAAGTTTTTTAAATCTTTAAAAAGATTTTTAATCTTTTTTTAATTTTTAAAATTTTTAAATTTCTTTTTAAAAATCTGAGCAAAAACACCCACTATTCAGCGTCACACTTAAACTATGATACTTAAATATTTTTAACACTTAAATCACTAGATTAACGGGCTTTAAATCTAGGCCTTTCCAGTCTCCTAGAAGCTTAGGTTGCGTCACACCCACGGTGAAATGGCAACCGCTCAGATCTCTCTGAAAAGCAAAACGGTGGGAAGGATTAAATTAAGAAAAAAAAAAAGGAAAACCACCCTAGGTTTTCAACAAGTGTTAGAAAGACCAGTTCCGGAAGGAAATTTAGGGTCATGGAAATAGCTCGTTTGACGCCAAGCTGGCTGGGGGGCTTACAGGAAAGGCTTCCGCCACGACCCCATGCTGGAGGGACTTCGGGGTCCTTACCGTGTGACCGACAGGGCTTCAGCTCAATGCCTTCAACAACATTCACCATCAACCTTCCGATACCTGTTGCCCTTTGGGAGCGGACTGTGACGGCAGGAAGAAGAACGTTGAGACGGCTTCACTGAGACACGCTTCCCATCCCTGTTTGCCCCAGGTCAGTTTCCCGTAGCTGCCTCCCCGCATCTTCCCCTTACACTGGCTTCCTGGCTCTTGGAATTTACGCTCCGCCCTCATCCTGCACCCCACTCTCCCTCTCCCCGACTTCCGTCCCTTCTCAGGCCCCCCTCCCTCCCCAGGCCCATCTTTCCAGCTCCAAGGACTCCCTGGGCCCAACCTTCAGTGCCCCGGCTTGGCAGGACGCGCGGGCCATGCCGCCCGAGCGATGCATACCCAGGTACGCCTTCTCCCGTTTCTTTTTCTCAGTCTCTATATAGAGTTCTGAAGCAGCTTTGATTTTCTGCACCCAGGCCGTCCTTGGGAAGAAAAAAAGACAGAAAGGTGCCAAACAGAACTCAGGAAAAAGCTTTCGGGGCTGTTCGAACTGAGGCTCCAGGATCCTACCTGCTTTGTTCCTTTGCGCTTAACAACAAAGGATGGGAAAGAAAGTCCGGTTTTGTGTCAAACGGTGCTAATAATTATTCCTACCTTATAAGGAAGGGATGAGTAACATTTTTATTGATGTACTCGAGATCTGCCTTGGCCTTGGTGTCCCGGGAAGAGAGGTGCTGTCCCGGGGATGCTGGCGTGCACCTGCCCCTCCCTTACTGGAAAGCATCCAGGGGGCGCCTGGGTGGCTCAGTGGGTCAAAGCCTCTGCCTTGGGCTCGGGTCATTGTCCCAGAGTCCTGGGATGGAGCCCTGCTCAGCAGGGAGCCCGCTTCGTCCTCTCTCTCTGCCTGCTTCTCTGCCTATTTGTGATCTCTATCAAATAAATAAATAAAATCTTCAAAAAAAAAAAAAGAAGGAAAAGCATCCCGTATTTGCCTACCCAAAGATGGCCAGAAGGGTCTCTCTCACGAAACCATCCAAAGGAAGGACAAAACCGTTTCCAGAGAGGGAAGCACTTTACATGGAAAAGCAAACACACTCTGGGAGAAGCACTTTGGCATAATGCTTTCTCCTTCATTTTTCAAAGACCCATCTGCACGATAACTTTGGCCAATTTTCTTGCTTGGCACAAATGTTCTTTGGAATGTTGTTGGCCTTGTGTCAAGTCCACCCTTCAGAAAAGATCTATTTCATTTGGCTCTAGGGCAGAGTCTTGAATACGCGATTGAAGCAAAATACCCCCGTGCTCTGGGATCCAGAACATCTGCCCAAGTGAGCCAGCTGAGGACGGGGCTGATCCCCAAATTGCCTTCCTCTTGGCGTCTGGCAGCTGGGAAACCTTGGGAAACGTGAACTCAGAGAATGATGAAAATGTCTTTTAAAGAAATTCGCAAGCAAAATTAGTTTCAATTTGTTTTATTTTTTAAAAAATCCACGCCACGTGTTAAACTTTTGAGAGGCTCTAGAGACAAGTATTAAGATCTTCCTCCTATCCCTCCAGACAGAGGTTATCGCAACTCAAGAAATGTTGGGAACTGCTGATTAATTAAATGTCCTACGTGCATCCTGCCCCCAGTGGGGCCCTGGGCGCCCAGGACCTGGGAGGTAGCAGGTCTTACCTTTCATTTATGCTTTCGGCTCGGAGGGTGTAGACGCGGTCAATGTGGGAGATGTGGAAGATGGGCTCATCTCCAGAAGGGTCAGTGGGCAATTTTACTAGAACCTCATTCAGGAAAATAGGCTGAAAAGCAATGCACAGGCATTATAAAACCAGACTGGGACTCTGTTTCAATGAACGATGAGCACGTGTGAGCTTATGTGCACACATTCCAGTAATTTAAACCGAGTGTGTGTGTGTGCACGTGCGCGTGTGCACATGTTCCAGTAAACTCTACTGGAATGATTTTGTATTAACATCAACTTCATGTATTACAAACCATACATAGGGATTTTTGCCTCCTCCATTTTGCAGGGGTTTTTTGGGGTCCTTCAGAAGAAGGCTTGACCAGTCTGTTTTGGCCCTAGCAAATTCTAATCAGCAAACAGTCTCCCTAACTTCACCTCCAACCAATTCCCTCCAAAGATTTTCCTACAAAGTTGCTAGTGAAGATCCCCACAGGTACGTTGTTCTTTTCCCCACAATCAGGCTAACTGCCGCTTCAGAGAAAATTCTCCTGTAAAAACACCCCCACACAGACAAATTTAGGAAAACGGTACCCCGTGACACAAAGACACAGAAACACAGCTATGTACATCGGAGCAGACCTGATAAACAGCAGAGGGACATTCTCCACACACTGACTGCTTGGATCGGCTTTTGCTGGAAAAGGTGAGGGGCACAGATGTTCGTTCCAAGCTGCCCAGAGAGGTTTGGAGGCGGGGCTGGGAATGACCTTGAGCCCTGCCAGCCCAGGGTGTGCCTTCACCTGGGGACCCACGGTGGTGGCCACTTGGAAGCTAATAGATATTTCATCGATCAAGTTGAACATCGTTCCTCTTCTGAGAGTGCTGGACCTCCATTGCCTCGGTCACACTAAATCCTGGCTCACCCCTTTGCCTTTGCCTCCATGCCACAGCCCCCAAACCCTGCTAAGACTCTGAGGCCTTTCAGGAACTTTCTACTGCCCCAAGCGGCAGCCCCGATGTTGCAATTGGGACTGGAACTTACTGGAGGTTTTTTTGGGTTTTGTTTGTTTGTTTGTTTGTTTTTCTGGTTTTTTGTTATTTGTTTTTTTTTAAAGATTTTATTTATTTATTTATTTATTTATTTATTTATTTGACAGAGCGAGCACAGGCAGACAGAGTGGCAGGCAGAGGCAGAGGGAGAAGCAGGCTCCCTGCTGAGCAAGGAGCCCGATTCGGGACTCCATCCTAGGAGGCTGGGATCATGACCTGAGCCCAAGGCAGCTGCTTAACTGAGCCACCCAGGCGTCCCTGGAACTTACTGTTTTGTACATTTTATACAGCAGGTGAGATTTGGGACTGAAGACCTTGTCGGAGCCAGAAGAGCCCAGGGGTTTTATGATCTGGGTCAGCAGGAGGAAGTCATTGAAGAGGAAGCCATACAGCTCCTTGTTGCTCTTGGCCTTGTAGAGCTTCCCACTGTGCAGAAACTTGCGTGGCCCCAAGCAGTTGGTCACTGAATTGAAGACAAGTTGCTGAGAAAGGAAAAACAAAACCCAAAGAAGACACGATGAAGTGAGGCCTCCTTTTTTGTTTGTTTGTTTTTGTTTTTTGTGGGGTTTTTTGTTTGTTTGTTTTTCTGCGTCTGAAAGCCCGGACTCTGTCAGAATCTGGGGAGGGGCCCCAGCAGGCTTGTGTCTGAGGTTCAAGTCCAGGACTGCCTAGAAGATGTCAGGCACTGCCTTTTTTTTTTTTTTTTTTTTTTTTTTTTTTTTTTTTTTTTTTTTTTTTTTTTATTTAACAGAAAGAGAGATCACAAGCAGACAGAGAGGTAGGCAGAGAGAGAGTGGGGCAGGGCCGGGGCAGGGAAGCAGGCTCCCCGGTGAGCAGGGCTTGATCCCAGGACCCTGGGATCATGACCTGAGCTGAAGGCAGAGGCTTTAACCCACTGAGCCACCCAGGCGCCCCACGCATTGCCTTTCAGAGCCAAGGAGTCAACATCAGTCAAAGACCCAGTTCTGTGGATTCCAAGTGTCCAGATGAGCCTTGAGTATAATTCCTACTGCTTTCTCCCAAGGGACCTACTAGGGTCTTGGGGTGATTGGGGCCCTTCTCCCTCTTATTGATTGGGAAATGGGAAGCAGGAAGAAAGTTCTGGGGCCTCTCCCGCCTCGATGAGTATGGGCTGTGTCCCAGTCGAGGGCATGAACCTGCTCCAGGGACGACCCCACACAGGCTCCCACAGTCCTTGAGCTTCTGGAAAGCAGCAACTGCTCTGTATGATTCTAGAGGACACCTCCTACTTTCCCAGGTGTGGCTAGAGTCCAGGCCCTAGCACGTGGGCGACTGTAAAACTCGGGGGTGCTGAGTGACGCCTCAAAGCCAAGCAAGCGGACACAGTGTTGGTGTGCGTTGAATCTCGACCTACTCCCTTATCCTGAAAATGGGAAGGGGACACTCTTCCTGCTACTTCCCGAATCTCAGTGTTGGCTCCAAGGGCTGCTGAAAGCCGGCTCTATCATCCCACTGGGCTCTATCATCTCCTGTGAGCAGTTTTGCAAGGGGCAGAGGGAGACTGAGGCAGAAAAATGAGCCCATAAAGACCCCCTTTCTTGGTAGCCAGAGGAGAGACTGAGGGAGGGAAAGGCCACAGCTGTCCCAGGCAGCGATATGATTCCAGCAAGTGTCAGACCCTCACGGCCCCCACCTGCCCACACGCGGGTCCCAGGGGGATGCTCCCCCAGCAGCCTTCAAGGCCCATACTCCCTGGAGCTATGAACCCTATAGACCTTCCCAAGGAGGGTATCTGTGCAGTGGAGACGGGGTTCACACCATGTGTCCCCCAAGAGATGTTGGTGGCCCCCCACCCCCCCCATCATGGGGCAAAAAATCAGCAGCACCTCTGTGACGAGAGGCCTATAGACATAAGGAAGAGTGACCACCCCACTCCACTCTTGGGCCCAAGGAGGGAGGAGCGTCTCTGAGAGAGCCCAGAAGACTGAAGCTGACACCCCCATGGGAGCCTTCAGATGGTGTCCTTTCCCCTTTGGCACTCTGAACAGGTGTCCGGAGGTCCCTTTTGCTGGCCAAAGGAGAGTTCAAGCCATGTGGGGACAGATAATGGATCCAGAGAAGGCAGCCTGAGTCACACGAAGAGGACGTCATTCGTTCATCCTCCTCCAAGAGCGGGGCAGCCACAGGGCCAGGATAACACTGAATATAAATGAATGGGGAACGGTCTTGACATTTCTCCATCTGAGGCCAATAAGGCCCAAGACAGTGTGTATCTGAAACTTAATCACGGGACGAGTCTGGATCTGGGCCAGGAGACAGAAGCCTCCTGACGGTATCTTCAAGACTCAGGGAAGGACCCCTTTCCAAAGAGCACATGACCACATCGTGCTGCCCAGTTCAGAAAGCTGTCGAGGTGTGCTGCCTGCAGATCGAGTCAAACTCCGCTGTGCTGGCTTCCCTGGCTTCCACTTGTTGTAACGCCTTCTCATCTATTGCCCTACAGATGCCCAGCTCCCGACGCGCCCTCCCCTGGGGGGCCCACCCCCCCATACCTTCCTGGACAGATATCTTCATCCTTCAACACATCCATGTGTCTCCTGCCCCAGTGCTTCCCTGAATCCCCACCCTGCCCCAGTGACTGTCCCTTCCTGCCCACCCTTTGTTCCCACCGCACCCTCGTTCTGCCTTCCCAGTCCTATTTTGCGGTGAACCTGGGTTAGCTCCCCTCCCCCACCTCTTCCAAAACTGTAGAATGGGGGGAGGCAGAGGTCACACCTTACTGATTCTCATTGTCCTCGGTGTTTAGTACTGAGCCATGGTCCTCCAGCAGGTGTTCGAGAAAGGTTCATTGGATGGACCAACGGAGGAAAGCACAAGTGAGCCAACCGACCAGTGAATGCCCCTGGATTGTGTATCAACACAGAATTCCAAAATGCATTTCCACGAGGCTGTTCCCACAGCTCTGTTTATCGCGCACCTAACGCTGGTGGGGTAGGTGAGGAGCCCGTGGTGAGGACTTCCTCGGCTAGTGACTGCCTTCAAAGTACTGGGAGAAGGAAGAAGCCACAGGGAGAGGGGACGACGGGGACACATTCTGCCTGGGCATTTGGGTAAACCCTGGTGAATGGCGTGTGCGTGTGTATGTGTTTGTGCCACGCGGCGGCGGGGAGAGAGGGAAAACAGAACCAATGAAACTGAAGGAAGCGTAAGTGACAAAGAAAGAATTAAATACAAGAAGAGAAACTTCTGTTTCTGGCAGTAAGGTGGACTCCATGCTCTGACACATCCAGGAAAAATTTCAAAACTGAGTAAAAGATAAAAATGCACTTTTTAAGTGGAAGCAAATTGATTAGAAAAAAAGATATAAAAAGTAGATGTGTAGAGGCCCAAAACAGAATGAAAATGTGTAGCCCAGAAGATAAGCAAACCCCAACGTCGGCTTCAGCCCTGAGAATCTCTCTTGAATCTGGTGACCTTGAGCTTCCACTTCAAAGGTCAGGGGGAGTGTGGGAGCCCAGCGATGTATGGAGGGCCCACGTGAGCGTAGGGATCTAACCGGAGAGGGCCACAAAAAACTGGCTCCCGGAGGAAGAATAACAAGTAAACTCAAGCACAGCAGGGAGGGACGAGAAGACTTGCTTGTTTCTGACCTTGGACTAAGTGGAATGAAAAACAAAAACAAAAACAAAAAAAAACCCTGAGAATTTGCAACCACAAGGCAGCCCTCGCCCAAGCCCGCAAAGACCATTCACCCAGTAGTGTGACCCCCCAAACCCCTCTACATCTAATTTGGGGTCGCAACGCTGGTAGCAGCCCTCTCGGGAGGAGAGCAACCCCAGACCGCAGAGGTCCCGCGGATACAGCTCCAAGGAACCGGGACCTCCTGGCACAGAGAAGCGGGTCTGCGCGGAGACGGCCAGCAGACCCTGCAGAGGAGCGTCTCTGGAGCTGTGGGTAATTGGAACGACCTGACCGGGAATATGGGGGGATGAGTTTAAAATAGACGAAAAGCGGGGCCACTTGTGCCAGAGCAAAACACAGGAACGGAACTTCGGGAAATGGAAACAAAAACGGAAATAAAGAGGTCAGTGGACAGGTGGAGGGAGGATAAGAGGCAGGGGGAGGGAGAAGGCGCACGCGGTAGCCCGGAGGGGACAGCGCACGATCCTGCCAGCCCTCCTCCTCCAGGCTGGCTGCCGGGCTCGGCTAGGGTTGGAGGGTTGGGGGGCGGGCGGCTACCTCAGACAGGCCTTCACACTGCACATGCGCTTGGATCCACTCCAGCCGGTCCGAGTTCTCCTTCTCCCGCACCCCTTCGTTCACCTGCGAGCACAGCTCTTCCGCTTTCTCCAGGGCGTGCTTCAAGTGGCTGTGGTCAGGATGGTTTTCGGGGGTGTTTTCCAGGATCTACGGAGGAAACAAGACAGCAGCCTCAGGCGGTGCAGGTGGCCCCAGCAGAGGCAGGGCGCGGCACCCACCTTTCCGGATGGGTGCCCACCTGGGGAGCTGCCGCTCTGAGCGCCCAGCTGCTGCCAAGACAGGAGCAAGACAGCCCCCCGGTTGTTGGCAGGGTCCCCTGGGGAGGCAGGGGACTGCCACATTATTTAGACTCGGCGTTTGAGGACGGCAGCAGCTGCAGCCAGGGTTACAATGTGCCCTCAGGGATTTTCCCCTAGAAAATGGCTCTTTTCCTAGGTCCGCTCGAGCTGCAGGCATCTGCACACCTCCGGAACCACGCACAAAGGGATGCATCTGAGCACAGGTGCGGTTTTCTGTGTAGAACACGCCCAGCCAGGGCTACACCTCCTGCACTAACATCTGGGCTCTGCCAGTGACCAGCCACGCATGGGCCAGTCCCCTAAATGTTCTGAGCCTCAGTTTCCTTATATGAAAAGTGGGGATGCCCCATAGCCCTTCTTTTATAAGGTTATCTGGAGGACTAAATGATTTGATAGAGTAAAGCACTTCCGAAAGTCCCTGGCCTTAGAAGGTGCTCAATGAATGAGAGCCATGACCATCAGATTCTGGAAGGACTTTGAGGGCATTAAAAGCAGTCATGCAGAAAGGTTGTGAGTCGGTTTGGAAATGCACCACGGGATGTGGAAGGTGTACCTGCCTAGGCCTTGCCCACACACAAATAATTCAAATGGAGCTAACTTTGAATAATATCTCACCTCAAAGGTACCCTTTGGTTTAAAGTCCTAGGGAAGCACCTAAACTGAGAAAAATGCTCATTCTGGTCCTGCCTCCACCAGTCAGCAACAACAACCCCCACCCCCAGCCCTGGCTGTAGCTAGGATCCCTCTGGAAAGTCCTGATGCCTCATCCCCAACCATATCCCTGGGGGTGGGACTCCGGCATAGGAATTTTCTAGAGCTCTCCAGATGATTCTAATGTGCAGCCAAGTCTAAGGACTACAGCTCTAGTCTGGGATCCCACACAGCTGGCTTGTGCAAATTCATTTGTTTGTATTTTGGTTTGGTATTGCTTTTGTTTTTTTCTCCCAATTTATTTAAATGAAGAACAAAAAAAAAAACAAAAAACAAAAAATAGTTCACCCATGTATGCCACCCCCTACCCCTGCCTCTGGCAACCACTCATCAGTTGTCTGTATCTATGAGCTTGGGGGTTTTCTTTAATTAATTGTTTTTAAGATGCCAAATATAAGAAAGATCATATGGTATTTGTCTTTCAGTGTCTGAGTTCTATCACTTAGCATGATGCCCTCAAGGTCTATCCATGCTGACACAAATGGCAAGATTTCACTTTTTATTTTTTATGTCTGAAACATATATATATGTATATATATGTATATATATATATCACATATGTTGTATGTATATAATATATTATGGAATATTGTGATTGATATATATTATATATAATGAAAATTGTGATATATAATATATATAATGAAAATTGTGATATATAATATATATAATGAAAATTGTGATATATAATATATATAATGAAAATTGTGATATATAATATATATAATGAAAATTGTGATATATAATATATATAATGAAAATTGTGATATATAATATATATGATGAAAATTGTGATATATATATACATATATATATATCACATTTCTATCCATCAGTGGACAGTCAGGTTGTTTCCATGTCTTGTCTACTATGAATAATGCTGCAATGAACATGGGGGCGCATGTATCTTTTTGAATTAGTGTTCTTATTTTCTTCAGGTAAATACCAAGAAGAGGAATAGTAGACTCTTCAAGAATCTGTTTTCCATACTGCCTGCACCAATTTCTATTCCTACCAACAGTGGACAAGGAATCCTTTTTCTATGTCCTTATCAATGCTCGTTATTTCTAGTCTTTTTTTTTCATTCATTTATAGATTTCATTTATTTATTTGAGAGAGAAATATCAAGAGAGAGCATGAGCGAGGCAGGGTGCAGAGGGAGAGGGAGAAGCAGGTTCCCCGCTGAACATGGAGCCTGATGCTGGGCTCGATCCCAGGACCCTGGGACCATAACCTGAGCCAAAGGCAAATGCTCAAACAACTGAGCCACCCAGGCGCCCTTCTAGTCTTTTTTAAAGTGTGAGGTGATACTTCATTGTGGTTTTGATTTGCATTTCCCTGGTGATTAATTACATAGATCATCTTTTCATGTACCTCTAAGCACTATGTGTTTTTAGAAAAATTCCTAGTCAGATCCTCTGCCCATTTTTAAACCAGATTGTTGGTTTTTTGCTATTGTATGAGTTGTATGAGTTCTTTATATATTTTGGATGTTAGCCCCTTATCCAATATATGATAGATACATAGATAAAGATAGGTAATCTATGTATATTTCAGTACTGACTTACCTGCAGTCTAAAATATGTTTACCCAGCTTACATCTATCATTTGCCTTTCATTGTTGTTCAGTATATTTTGTCACACAGAAATTTTTAAGAAAAATGTTTACGCAAATTAGTATATGGGCACATTCTTGATCTGCAAGATCCAAACAGTACAGAAGTACATAGAGCAAATGTGAGAGTTCCCTTTCACTATCCTCCCCAGAGGTAACCATGCTAACAGACCAAAGGGCATCCCTTGAACTCCTTTCAGATGCTTTCCATATATTTAATAATCACACGTAGTTTTCCCTCTGTTTTACAGAATGAACTACACTGTAAGATTGCTCGTGGAGGTTTTTG